>OZ025252.1:49630619-49925089 GCA_964019135.1 Arenicola marina | reverse complement strand
CTAACCCTAACCCTAACCCTAACCCTAACCCCTAACCCTAACCCTAACCCTAACCCTAACCCTAACTAACCCTAACCCTAACCCTAACCCTAACCCTAACCCTAACCCTAACCCTAACCTAACCCTAACCCTAACCTAACCCTAACCCTAACCCTAACCCTAACCCTAACCCTAACCCTAACCCTAACCTAACCCTAACCCTAACCCTAACCCTAACCCTAACCTAACCCAACCCTAACCCTAACCCTAACCCTAACCCTAACCCTAACCCTAACCCTAACCCTAACCTAACCCTAACCCTAACCCTAACCCTAACCCTAACCCTAACCCTAACCCTAACCCTAACCAACCCTAACCCTAACCCTAACCCTAACCCTAACCCTAACCCTAACCCTAACCTACCCTAACCCTAACCCTAACCCTAACCCCTAACCCTAACCCTACCCTAACCCTAACCCTAACCCTAACCCTAACCCTAACCCTAACCCTAACCCTAACCCTAACCCTAACCCTAACCCTAACCCTAACCCTAACCCTAACCCTAACCCTAACCCTAACCCTAACCCTAACCCTAACCCTAACCCTAACCCTAACCCTAACCCTAACCCTAACCCTAACCCTAACCCTAACCCTAACCCTAACCCTAACCCTAACCCTAACCCTAACCCTAACCCTAACCCTAACCCTAACCCTAACCCTAACCCTAACCCTAACCCTAACCCTAACCCTAACCCTAACCCTAACCCTAACCCTAACCCTAACCCTAACCCTAACCCTAACCCTAACCCTAACCCTAACCCTAACCCTAACCCTAACCCTAACCCTAACCCTAACCCTAACCCTAACCCTAACCCTAACCCTAACCCTAACCCTAACCCTAACCCTAACCCTAACCCTAACCCTAACCCTAACCCTAACCCTAACCCTAACCCTAACCCTAACCCTAACCCTAACCCTAACCCTAACCCTAACCCTAACCCTAACCCTAACCCTAACCCTAACCCTAACCCTAACCCTAACCTAACCCTAACCCTAACCCTAACCCTAACCCTAACCCTAACCCTAACCCTAACCCTAACCCTAACCCTAACCCTAACCCTAACCCTAACCCTAACCCTAACCCTAACCCTAACCCTAACCCTAACCCTAACCCTAACCCTAACCCTAACCCTAACCCTAACCCTAACCCTAACCCTAACCCTAACCCTAACCCTAACCCTAACCCTAACCCTAACCCTAACCCTAACCCTAACCCTAACCCTAACCCTAACCCTAACCCTAACCCTAACCCTAACCCTAACCCTAACCCTAACCCTAACCCTAACCCTAACCCTAACCCTAACCCTAACCCTAACCCTAACCCTAACCCTAACCCTAACCCTAACCCTAACCCTAACCCTAACCCTAACCCTAACCCTAACCCTAACCCTAACCCTAACCCTAACCCTAACCCTAACCCTAACCCTAACCCTAACCCTAACCCTAACCCTAACCCTAACCCTAACCCTAACCCTAACCCTAACCCTAACCCTAACCCTAACCCTAACCCTAACCCTAACCCTAACCCTAACCCTAACCCTAACCCTAACCCTAACCCTAACCCTAACCCTAACCCTAACCCTAACCCTAACCCTAACCCTAACCCTAACCCTAACCCTAACCCTAACCCTAACCCTAACCCTAACCCTAACCCTAACCCTAACCCTAACCCTAACCCTAACCCTAACCCTAACCCTAACCCTAACCCTAACCCTAACCCTAACCCTAACCCTAACCCTAACCCTAACCCTAACCCTAACCCTAACCCTAACCCTAACCCTAACCCTAACCCTAACCCTAACCCTAACCCTAACCCTAACCCTAACCCTAACCCTAACCCTAACCCTAACCCTAACCCTAACCCTAACCCTAACCCTAACCCTAACCCTAACCCTAACCCTAACCCTAACCCTAACCCTAACCCTAACCCTAACCCTAACCCTAACCCTAACCCTAACCCTAACCCTAACCCTAACCCTAACCCTAACCCTAACCCTAACCCTAACCCTAACCCTAACCCTAACCCTAACCCTAACCCTAACCCTAACCCTAACCCTAACCCTAACCCTAACCCTAACCCTAACCCTAACCCTAACCCTAACCCTAACCCTAACCCTAACCCTAACCCTAACCCTAACCCTAACCCTAACCCTAACCCTAACCCTAACCCTAACCCTAACCCTAACCCTAACCCTAACCCTAACCCTAACCCTAACCCTAACCCTAACCCTAACCCTAACCCTAACCCTAACCCTAACCCTAACCCTAACCCTAACCCTAACCCTAACCCTAACCCTAACCCTAACCCTAACCCTAACCCTAACCCTAACCCTAACCCTAACCCTAACCCTAACCCTAACCCTAACCCTAACCCTAACCCTAACCCTAACCCTAACCCTAACCCTAACCCTAACCCTAACCCTAACCCTAACCCTAACCCTAACCCTAACCCTAACCCTAACCCTAACCCTAACCCTAACCCTAACCCTAACCCTAACCCTAACCCTAACCCTAACCCTAACCCTAACCCTAACCCTAACCCTAACCCTAACCCTAACCCTAACCCTAACCCTAACCCTAACCCTAACCCTAACCCTAACCCTAACCCTAACCCTAACCCTAACCCTAACCCTAACCCTAACCCTAACCCTAACCCTAACCCTAACCCTAACCCTAACCCTAACCCTAACCCTAACCCTAACCCTAACCCTAACCCTAACCCTAACCCTAACCCTAACCCTAACCCTAACCCTAACCCTAACCCTAACCCTAACCCTAACCCTAACCCTAACCCTAACCCTAACCCTAACCCTAACCCTAACCCTAACCCTAACCCTAACCCTAACCCTAACCCTAACCCTAACCCTAACCCTAACCCTAACCCTAACCCTAACCCTAACCCTAACCCTAACCCTAACCCTAACCCTAACCCTAACCCTAACCCTAACCCTAACCCTAACCCTAACCCTAACCCTAACCCTAACCCTAACCCTAACCCTAACCCTAACCCTAACCCTAACCCTAACCCTAACCCTAACCCTAACCCTAACCCTAACCCTAACCCTAACCCTAACCCTAACCCTAACCCTAACCCTAACCCTAACCCTAACCCTAACCCTAACCCTAACCCTAACCCTAACCCTAACCCTAACCCTAACCCTAACCCTAACCCTAACCCTAACCCTAACCCTAACCCTAACCCTAACCCTAACCCTAACCCTAACCCTAACCCTAACCCTAACCCTAACCCTAACCCTAACCCTAACCCTAACCCTAACCCTAACCCTAACCCTAACCCTAACCCTAACCCTAACCCTAACCCTAACCCTAACCCTAACCCTAACCCTAACCCTAACCCTAACCCTAACCCTAACCCTAACCCTAACCCTAACCCTAACCCTAACCCTAACCCTAACCCTAACCCTAACCCTAACCCTAACCCTAACCCTAACCCTAACCCTAACCCTAACCCTAACCCTAACCCTAACCCTAACCCTAACCCTAACCCTAACCCTAACCCTAACCCTAACCCTAACCCTAACCCTAACCCTAACCCTAACCCTAACCCTAACCCTAACCCTAACCCTAACCCTAACCCTAACCCTAACCCTAACCCTAACCCTAACCCTAACCCTAACCCTAACCCTAACCCTAACCCTAACCCTAACCCTAACCCTAACCCTAACCCTAACCCTAACCCTAACCCTAACCCTAACCCTAACCCTAACCCTAACCCTAACCCTAACCCTAACCCTAACCCTAACCCTAACCCTAACCCTAACCCTAACCCTAACCCTAACCCTAACCCTAACCCTAACCCTAACCCTAACCCTAACCCTAACCCTAACCCTAACCCTAACCCTAACCCTAACCCTAACCCTAACCCTAACCCTAACCCTAACCCTAACCCTAACCCTAACCCTAACCCTAACCCTAACCCTAACCCTAACCCTAACCCTAACCCTAACCCTAACCCTAACCCTAACCCTAACCCTAACCCTAACCCTAACCCTAACCCTAACCCTAACCCTAACCCTAACCCTAACCCTAACCCTAACCCTAACCCTAACCCTAACCCTAACCCTAACCCTAACCCTAACCCTAACCCTAACCCTAACCCTAACCCTAACCCTAACCCTAACCCTAACCCTAACCCTAACCCTAACCCTAACCCTAACCCTAACCCTAACCCTAACCCTAACCCTAACCCTAACCCTAACCCTAACCCTAACCCTAACCCTAACCCTAACCCTAACCCTAACCCTAACCCTAACCCTAACCCTAACCCTAACCCTAACCCTAACCCTAACCCTAACCCTAACCCTAACCCTAACCCTAACCCTAACCCTAACCCTAACCCTAACCCTAACCCTAACCCTAACCCTAACCCTAACCCTAACCCTAACCCTAACCCTAACCCTAACCCTAACCCTAACCCTAACCCTAACCCTAACCCTAACCCTAACCCTAACCCTAACCCTAACCCTAACCCTAACCCTAACCCTAACCCTAACCCTAACCCTAACCCTAACCCTAACCCTAACCCTAACCCTAACCCTAACCCTAACCCTAACCCTAACCCTAACCCTAACCCTAACCCTAACCCTAACCCTAACCCTAACCCTAACCCTAACCCTAACCCTAACCCTAACCCTAACCCTAACCCTAACCCTAACCCTAACCCTAACCCTAACCCTAACCCTAACCCTAACCCTAACCCTAACCCTAACCCTAACCCTAACCCTAACCCTAACCCTAACCCTAACCCTAACCCTAACCCTAACCCTAACCCTAACCCTAACCCTAACCCTAACCCTAACCCTAACCCTAACCCTAACCCTAACCCTAACCCTAACCCTAACCCTAACCCTAACCCTAACCCTAACCCTAACCCTAACCCTAACCCTAACCCTAACCCTAACCCTAACCCTAACCCTAACCCTAACCCTAACCCTAACCCTAACCCTAACCCTAACCCTAACCCTAACCCTAACCCTAACCCTAACCCTAACCCTAACCCTAACCCTAACCCTAACCCTAACCCTAACCCTAACCCTAACCCTAACCCTAACCCTAACCCTAACCCTAACCCTAACCCTAACCCTAACCCTAACCCTAACCCTAACCCTAACCCTAACCCTAACCCTAACCCTAACCCTAACCCTAACCCTAACCCTAACCCTAACCCTAACCCTAACCCTAACCCTAACCCTAACCCTAACCCTAACCCTAACCCTAACCCTAACCCTAACCCTAACCCTAACCCTAACCCTAACCCTAACCCTAACCCTAACCCTAACCCTAACCCTAACCCTAACCCTAACCCTAACCCTAACCCTAACCCTAACCCTAACCCTAACCCTAACCCTAACCCTAACCCTAACCCTAACCCTAACCCTAACCCTAACCCTAACCCTAACCCTAACCCTAACCCTAACCCTAACCCTAACCCTAACCCTAACCCTAACCCTAACCCTAACCCTAACCCTAACCCTAACCCTAACCCTAACCCTAACCCTAACCCTAACCCTAACCCTAACCCTAACCCTAACCCTAACCCTAACCCTAACCCTAACCCTAACCCTAACCCTAACCCTAACCCTAACCCTAACCCTAACCCTAACCCTAACCCTAACCCTAACCCTAACCCTAACCCTAACCCTAACCCTAACCCTAACCCTAACCCTAACCCTAACCCTAACCCTAACCCTAACCCTAACCCTAACCCTAACCCTAACCCTAACCCTAACCCTAACCCTAACCCTAACCCTAACCCTAACCCTAACCCTAACCCTAACCCTAACCCTAACCCTAACCCTAACCCTAACCCTAACCCTAACCCTAACCCTAACCCTAACCCTAACCCTAACCCTAACCCTAACCCTAACCCTAACCCTAACCCTAACCCTAACCCTAACCCTAACCCTAACCCTAACCCTAACCCTAACCCTAACCCTAACCCTAACCCTAACCCTAACCCTAACCCTAACCCTAACCCTAACCCTAACCCTAACCCTAACCCTAACCCTAACCCTAACCCTAACCCTAACCCTAACCCTAACCCTAACCCTAACCCTAACCCTAACCCTAACCCTAACCCTAACCCTAACCCTAACCCTAACCCTAACCCTAACCCTAACCCTAACCCTAACCCTAACCCTAACCCTAACCCTAACCCTAACCCTAACCCTAACCCTAACCCTAACCCTAACCCTAACCCTAACCCTAACCCTAACCCTAACCCTAACCCTAACCCTAACCCTAACCCTAACCCTAACCCTAACCCTAACCCTAACCCTAACCCTAACCCTAACCCTAACCCTAACCCTAACCCTAACCCTAACCCTAACCCTAACCCTAACCCTAACCCTAACCCTAACCCTAACCCTAACCCTAACCCTAACCCTAACCCTAACCCTAACCCTAACCCTAACCCTAACCCTAACCCTAACCCTAACCCTAACCCTAACCCTAACCCTAACCCTAACCCTAACCCTAACCCTAACCCTAACCCTAACCCTAACCCTAACCCTAACCCTAACCCTAACCCTAACCCTAACCCTAACCCTAACCCTAACCCTAACCCTAACCCTAACCCTAACCCTAACCCTAACCCTAACCCTAACCCTAACCCTAACCCTAACCCTAACCCTAACCCTAACCCTAACCCTAACCCTAACCCTAACCCTAACCCTAACCCTAACCCTAACCCTAACCCTAACCCTAACCCTAACCCTAACCCTAACCCTAACCCTAACCCTAACCCTAACCCTAACCCTAACCCTAACCCTAACCCTAACCCTAACCCTAACCCTAACCCTAACCCTAACCCTAACCCTAACCCTAACCCTAACCCTAACCCTAACCCTAACCCTAACCCTAACCCTAACCCTAACCCTAACCCTAACCCTAACCCTAACCCTAACCCTAACCCTAACCCTAACCCTAACCCTAACCCTAACCCTAACCCTAACCCTAACCCTAACCCTAACCCTAACCCTAACCCTAACCCTAACCCTAACCCTAACCCTAACCCTAACCCTAACCCTAACCCTAACCCTAACCCTAACCCTAACCCTAACCCTAACCCTAACCCTAACCCTAACCCTAACCCTAACCCTAACCCTAACCCTAACCCTAACCCTAACCCTAACCCTAACCCTAACCCTAACCCTAACCCTAACCCTAACCCTAACCCTAACCCTAACCCTAACCCTAACCCTAACCCTAACCCTAACCCTAACCCTAACCCTAACCCTAACCCTAACCCTAACCCTAACCCTAACCCTAACCCTAACCCTAACCCTAACCCTAACCCTAACCCTAACCCTAACCCTAACCCTAACCCTAACCCTAACCCTAACCCTAACCCTAACCCTAACCCTAACCCTAACCCTAACCCTAACCCTAACCCTAACCCTAACCCTAACCCTAACCCTAACCCTAACCCTAACCCTAACCCTAACCCTAACCCTAACCCTAACCCTAACCCTAACCCTAACCCTAACCCTAACCCTAACCCTAACCCTAACCCTAACCCTAACCCTAACCCTAACCCTAACCCTAACCCTAACCCTAACCCTAACCCTAACCCTAACCCTAACCCTAACCCTAACCCTAACCCTAACCCTAACCCTAACCCTAACCCTAACCCTAACCCTAACCCTAACCCTAACCCTAACCCTAACCCTAACCCTAACCCTAACCCTAACCCTAACCCTAACCCTAACCCTAACCCTAACCCTAACCCTAACCCTAACCCTAACCCTAACCCTAACCCTAACCCTAACCCTAACCCTAACCCTAACCCTAACCCTAACCCTAACCCTAACCCTAACCCTAACCCTAACCCTAACCCTAACCCTAACCCTAACCCTAACCCTAACCCTAACCCTAACCCTAACCCTAACCCTAACCCTAACCCTAACCCTAACCCTAACCCTAACCCTAACCCTAACCCTAACCCTAACCCTAACCCTAACCCTAACCCTAACCCTAACCCTAACCCTAACCCTAACCCTAACCCTAACCCTAACCCTAACCCTAACCCTAACCCTAACCCTAACCCTAACCCTAACCCTAACCCTAACCCTAACCCTAACCCTAACCCTAACCCTAACCCTAACCCTAACCCTAACCCTAACCCTAACCCTAACCCTAACCCTAACCCTAACCCTAACCCTAACCCTAACCCTAACCCTAACCCTAACCCTAACCCTAACCCTAACCCTAACCCTAACCCTAACCCTAACCCTAACCCTAACCCTAACCCTAACCCTAACCCTAACCCTAACCCTAACCCTAACCCTAACCCTAACCCTAACCCTAACCCTAACCCTAACCCTAACCCTAACCCTAACCCTAACCCTAACCCTAACCCTAACCCTAACCCTAACCCTAACCCTAACCCTAACCCTAACCCTAACCCTAACCCTAACCCTAACCCTAACCCTAACCCTAACCCTAACCCTAACCCTAACCCTAACCCTAACCCTAACCCTAACCCTAACCCTAACCCTAACCCTAACCCTAACCCTAACCCTAACCCTAACCCTAACCCTAACCCTAACCCTAACCCTAACCCTAACCCTAACCCTAACCCTAACCCTAACCCTAACCCTAACCCTAACCCTAACCCTAACCCTAACCCTAACCCTAACCCTAACCCTAACCCTAACCCTAACCCTAACCCTAACCCTAACCCTAACCCTAACCCTAACCCTAACCCTAACCCTAACCCTAACCCTAACCCTAACCCTAACCCTAACCCTAACCCTAACCCTAACCCTAACCCTAACCCTAACCCTAACCCTAACCCTAACCCTAACCCTAACCCTAACCCTAACCCTAACCCTAACCCTAACCCTAACCCTAACCCTAACCCTAACCCTAACCCTAACCCTAACCCTAACCCTAACCCTAACCCTAACCCTAACCCTAACCCTAACCCTAACCCTAACCCTAACCCTAACCCTAACCCTAACCCTAACCCTAACCCTAACCCTAACCCTAACCCTAACCCTAACCCTAACCCTAACCCTAACCCTAACCCTAACCCTAACCCTAACCCTAACCCTAACCCTAACCCTAACCCTAACCCTAACCCTAACCCTAACCCTAACCCTAACCCTAACCCTAACCCTAACCCTAACCCTAACCCTAACCCTAACCCTAACCCTAACCCTAACCCTAACCCTAACCCTAACCCTAACCCTAACCCTAACCCTAACCCTAACCCTAACCCTAACCCTAACCCTAACCCTAACCCTAACCCTAACCCTAACCCTAACCCTAACCCTAACCCTAACCCTAACCCTAACCCTAACCCTAACCCTAACCCTAACCCTAACCCTAACCCTAACCCTAACCCTAACCCTAACCCTAACCCTAACCCTAACCCTAACCCTAACCCTAACCCTAACCCTAACCCTAACCCTAACCCTAACCCTAACCCTAACCCTAACCCTAACCCTAACCCTAACCCTAACCCTAACCCTAACCCTAACCCTAACCCTAACCCTAACCCTAACCCTAACCCTAACCCTAACCCTAACCCTAACCCTAACCCTAACCCTAACCCTAACCCTAACCCTAACCCTAACCCTAACCCTAACCCTAACCCTAACCCTAACCCTAACCCTAACCCTAACCCTAACCCTAACCCTAACCCTAACCCTAACCCTAACCCTAACCCTAACCCTAACCCTAACCCTAACCCTAACCCTAACCCTTCATCCTGCAAATATTTGTCTTGGTTTGAGTCTATCTGTCATTCTGTCTGTCAGTCAGTCAGTCAGTCAGTCAGTACTAAGCTTAGCAGCTACTGACACCCACAAGTTGTTGTTGTTATTATTAAAATAACCACCGGTTGAAGGCCAATATATTTGAAGAAAACACATCCAGGGAGGGAGGGAGGGAGAGAGAGAAAGTTAATTTAATTTTTTGGCAAAACAATGTCAACGGTCGTCTGACATATGCTAAAACACTCTGACAGTAGGGGGCGCGGGGGAGCTGGGCGGCTTATATCATCGCTCACTCCTTCAAGCGAAAGACAGCGAAGTTGCTAGTCATTCGAATACACGTCGTTCGAAGCAATTAGTATTAGATAGGACAGCCTTAGGTCACATACTACCAACAAATCGCACTGGTATCCAATAGACACTTACCTGCTTCAATTGTTATCCAATTCAAATCCATCTATCCATCGATCGATCGGCATTGCGCCTCCTTCTCAGTTCAGTGCACACGCACGGACGGGCCGGATGCCTGGCTGCTGCAGGAGCAGCCATGCATCAAACATATCGGTTTTATTCACTTTTTTCATAATCCTCAACAATTCCTGTCACCTAAAAATTAACAGACGGCCTAAGGCCTCATTTACAAGCATTACGACCCGACAATTTGCAAGACTTTTTTTTTTTACTGCCCCAGTAATCAAAAAAAGTGTCACCACCGAAAACTACGAGCCGACGTAAGGCATGGGGCCCTACCATTTCGCCCGTCAACTCAAGTGTCATATATATATATATATATATATACTAAGTCCAAATCAGGACGCAACCAGCATACGCAATTGCCTATCCATTAGGCCGCTAACCTCATTCCACAAACCCCTTTCTGACCCCGAAAAATTACTATATCTTTCAATGTAAAGTTCAAACCACGTCCCCGAGCATTTCTAATATTCCCTTTTCCCCTCGCTCGACCCCCTTCCATTACATTACATCTACTTCCCCCCCCCCCCTTTCTCTCCCTCCCTCTCCAGTTTCCCCCTGCCACGCTTTTCCTAACGGCCGTTATTTCAAATTTCATCATGCAGCCAGCCTATACCGGCCTGCCACCATGCATTCACACGGTAAGCCGAGGCGAGCTGAGTTCTTGGCTTAGTGCATGTGACCCCTTGCTGGCTGTATTGAAAATCGGGGGTGCCCTCTAAGACGTCCGCGCCTCCCACGTATAAAGATAGATAGCCAGCAGCAGACGACCTCAGTTGCGAGCTGGGCGCGAGCCGAGGCAACATGCCACGGCGCCTGCCACGGCGCCTGCCACGGATTTCGATCCCCTCAGCGGCTCGCCTTGAGGCATATAAAACAAAGAGTGAGTTGCTTAAGCAAGCAAGCAAGCAAGCATGCATGTATGTACGTATCTACGTATGGATGCATGCATGTATGTATGTATAGGCTGGGTGGGGGGGCCTTTGTGTATGACGTATTCAACATTTGTCTAAAACCTCAATTTTTTCAAATGTCCAATAAGCCACTTTTACGGCGTCATTCGACCGACATTTCACGCTTAGACCAAAGTTGGACCGCGTTACATTCCCACTAAAGTATTATAGTTAGACATTCCAAACCTTTTCTATTTGTTATTAACCCTTGATGCTTACGTACTCATTTTGTTCTTAGACCTCCAAGTCTATATTTTCAATGTCTAAATTTGTGTCTAAATTAGGCTAATTTCGGCCCTTGTGACCCCCAAAACTGTTTTAATTCTCGTCCAATAAAGGAGCCATTGCAAAAAACAACGTACTTTAGGGTTAGCCATGACCTACTATATCCAAAACATATCTAGCCTAAATACTGTAGACATGGTCATGCGGAATTAGACACTTAGACAAAAAAAGGGACGGTCGCCAATTAGGCAGCAAAGGTACAAATTTTGGCAGCACCTTGGCAGCAAAGGTCACCCTATACGCAGCAAAGGTGCATTTGGGTAGCAAAGGTACAAATTGTGGCAGCATGGTACAAATTTTGGCAGCAAAGGTCGCACGCTTGGCAGCAAAGGTGCATTGCCCTATATCCCTAACCCTAACCCTAACCCTAACCCTAACCCTAACCCTAACCCTAACCCTAGCGTTCGTAGAGCGGGTTTGCAGGGAAAAAAGCATAAATCAAGCGGCGACATATATAGCAGCGATATCCCGGCAGAGGGCGTTACGCTTAAACCAGAGTCCCTCTGCCCCACGTGAAATTTAACCATCAAAATTATCTTCATACGCGAAAATTTATAATAAATACTTCCGATAACTCGGCACATTTGGCGTACATAGATCTTCTATGCCTTTGGGAACAAATGGCATTCGTGAAATATCTTCACACCTGTCTGAGAGCACACACCCGCGATGTATTCACAGTCAGTCTCTGACTGTGGCCTAACTGGACAAATGCGTGGCTTTTCCGTTTACTACCAGCTCATACAAATTCTGACTTTGCTGCGTTTGTTTTTTGTTCTTTAACATATGACAACACACCAATTTCATTCAGAGCTAGCGTACATACAGTCAGACAATGGGTCCATGACAATTCTCGAATACAATCTAGAATTCATAAGGTAATAACTTCCGCCAAGGCGAGCGGCGAGTGAGCAAATTTGTTGTGTGGGAAGAGATAGACATGTCATTGAACATAGATTCGGTTGAAAGATATCAACGGTGCTACCCATTAACATAACGTCTATGGAGTTAAAAAATACTGGATTTGGCGGAGAGTTTGGCTTAGTTTGTTTCCACAGGTTGTCATTGTCATACGTCATTGTCATTGTCATACGTCCCCGCCATTGTGACCAAGAAGCTGTGACAACGCCTTATAAGGCAGAGATTTTGCCAAGCCCGTTCCCTTGGCTGTGGTTTCGCTAGATAGTAGATAGGGACAGTGGGAATCTCGTTAATCCATTCATGCGCGTCACTAATTAGATGACGAGGCATTTGGCTACCTTATCATCACCCCACCGGACCACGCGGCTGAAGTGCGTGTTAATAACAGTAAAAGGATAAAAAGCAACACCCGAGGAAAAACCAACGGGATGGTGTAAAGGTGTTAAAAGAATCCAGGTGGTCAGATGGGCCAATATACGGTATACAAGTTTCACACCGACGGGGGACTCCCAACGCTACCACGTACTACGGAAATCGTCAACGGTACCGAGTAGTATTACTCTGAGCCGCGTTGCCAGACACCCGAGAGCGTCATAGCCGGGCGGCCGCTCGATCGCCATACGAAAGCCTACTGTCGGTATAGAAGCTGGCCGAGGCTTGCGCCTCTTCGCCTGTAGCTCTTCTAACCGCTCGCCTTCACATATATAGCGACGGAGATACAGTAGAAAATGGGCTAAGCGAACTATTTTCCGGGGCCCTCACCGCACTCACACGCTAAAATGCCTACTCTAGAGCAGCCAGGCACAGCCCAGAGGCGGCCCGCAGGCAGGCCGGCCTACCGGGCACTTTTTACCGCGTCCAAATCGGTCGCCCCTGCCCCCCACAAACCATCCCCGCTCGCTCGCTCGCACGCACGCAGAGAGCCAGCCACCCAGGCGGCCCGCGCGCGCCCGGCCCAGAGCCACGCACGCAGTGACCGAATAGGCACCCTAGCAGCCGGTTCCATTTTAACCCCAACTTTCCCCTTTAAACCGAGTTCAAATAATTTTCGCGCTAACCCTAACCCTAACCCTAACCCTAGGGTTAAAACCCTTAGGGTTAAAACGCCTAACCCTAACCCTTAGGGTTAGAGTTAAAAATATTTTACTGGGAATGACAGATGTTTCAAATAGTAACTTGTTAAATCATATTGTGCTCATTATTAAGAGATATTTATTTGTATCAAAATGGAAAAGTACAATTCCAACTTTCCAAGTTCCAAATTCCAACTAACCCATAAAATCCAAGTTTCACACGGAAAGGTATATTGCTCAGAGTCACGGCTGGAATCACATTAGGAAATTCCAGACGAAGTGGCAACCCATCCAACCATTTTTTTTGACATAGCAGATATAAAATTATGTTAATGTTATGTACAATGTGCGTGATGTAACTTTATCATATGTGCTGTAATTGAAAAAAAAAAAAAAAAAAAAAATATATAGAAAATACAGCTACACCCCTTGCTTAAACACATAATTTAGAAATCATAGCATGAATATTAGCCCACGTATGGGGGTTTAAAAACGTACTTTAGGGTTAAAGATGACCTACTATATGGAAAACATTTTTTTTTTCCATAACCAAAATGCAGATATACAACAAGTTTGTCAATTTATGTCACAATATTTAGTTACACTTTAACGAGCCTGAGAGAGGGTCCCATTTCTTTGCAAAGTTGGAGACTTTGGACGTGTACTTTTGTAATTTATAATGATATATAATAGTGTTTTTAATACCGATAAAATTCGGAGCTATATTCATCCATTTACATATATATATATACTTCTTAGTTATTACAAATACATGATTAATGAGTTGGCTGTATAAGGTCTTACATTCACCCAATATACATGACTGAAAATCGACTGGTAAGGATATATTGCAGGACTCATTTAACCATAGTACCAAAAGAGACCACAAAGGCTTTATATGCCGGCAACTAAACAACAAATGTTCTATATTTTCTGGTTCGCTTCCGCAAAAATCACATCTATCATTGGGTTTTAACTTACATTTATAAAGAAAAATATTCGTCACAAGTGCTCGATGTAAGATTAAATACTGGAAACTTCTCGTACTTTCATTAATGGTACAGTGCAATAGTAAATTATATATTTGACTCCATTTGCCGCTATCTATTTGCTCGTTAAACACTGCTGCCCACTTTTCTTCATTCTTTACATGATAATCCAAGGACCCAACCAGTTTTCTATAAACATATTTGCATAGGTGTTGTGAATTTAAAATAGATGCTGTCCAGCTGCAAGGTACATGTGGTAGTTTTACATTGGCATTTCTACACGCCTCTTTCCATTCGCGGGGTATACAATAAATCAAACTATAAAAGTCTACGAAATTTAGATCTGCATGATGTTTCTGTACAAACGTTTTCCAACCGAATAAATTTCCGTTGTCATCAACAAGATCATTAATAAACATCACGCCACATCTAATAAGCTCGTGTTTTCGCTTTCGAAGATTATCGTTTTTCATAAAGAACGAGTTCCAAAGTGGATATTCAAAAACCGTTTGCACCTCATTTAAGCTCGATCTGTATTGATACCATGCCATAAAGACTTCGGCCCTATATGGAAAACATGGTTCGTCTAAATAGTTTAGACGTGGTCATTCCGATTCCGGTCACAATTCTTATGCAGGCCCACATATAGGCATTTATAGAAAAATAAATTCTAACCCTGTTTTGGTGGCACCCAAGTCCTGGTAGAAAATACATTATCATCACTCACGGAAATTTAGTGTAGGGTTACTCACAGGTGTGATAGAAGGATAAACAGACCTTATCATAACGCACTCAAGTGACACTCCAATACACTGTCATTTCTCGCCCGCCTCACCTCCATAATATTTCGGAATGGCGGTTATTATATACCAATAATAAGATTATTTACTGGTCTCAGTGCCTATGATAATATTATGGATATATGCTACCTAAAAAATGCCAGCGTATATTTATTAATTCAGATATTCCGAGGGGATACATCTAGATTAATATTCAAAATTAATCTCGCTTCGGCTTGCCATAAAGAATATCTTTGGCTGGATGACGGATGTCATGCACGTGCTTGTCATATCATTCGGTAGCTTAGGAAGTCCCATTGTGACGTCATGTTTGTAACATTTTGACGTCACAACTACTCACTATGACAGCAGCCGATGGGCGGTTACCAAGAGCGCTCTGCTTGGCAAAAGACATTGTCCTTTAGCCCGTCGCTTATAAATTAACATTTTTGAAGCATACATCTAGTCTTAACGTTGAATAATTTATTCGTTAATTTTGTGGGGCAGCTGATTTAATTATTAAAGGCATAACATAATAGGCTTTGACCTCTCTTTGCTTGAATACATTTATGTACAGCTGATATTTACTCCGAATCCGACAACGTATCATGGGGGCTGTTACGCGAAATGCAAGTCCTAAGCCTATGCTTAAAATGGACTTTGAATACGCATGCATGTTACCTTAAGAGCTCGCTTGCGCTCGCTATAAATGCATACGCGAAGTATGATTGTCCTCCCGACATCGAGGGGGGGGGGGGGCCCGGAATCCCCAATATTTATGAATTACCTTACATTTGAAATACCTCTGTAGTTCCTCGAATAATCTTATCAGCGTGGCGTATTACATACCATGGGGCGCGTCATCGCATCAGCTGGCATACGTAAGGTACTTTATTGTAGAGGGACTATTGTTACAGGCCGATTCCTACAAACACACTTCAATCTTAACTTGTGAAGGATTGGCATAGCGTTGTTGGGTTAGGTTGTAAGGGTACTTGAATTCTTGGTTTAAGACACGGCATGCTGAAATGTTGCAGGAATAACTAAACCCCATACGCAAGTATTATCCCTTTTTCTATCTCTGTACCCTAAATTAGTTTTTTTGAAATCTTCGAGCTTAATATTACCTGTATACAATGAGTATGTATGGTATGAGTTAACAAATTTTAAGAAGCATAAGATATAATTTAAATGCATATTATGTATGAATGATTCTGATGTATGTGAAATAAATCTATTTTAATTTGTAGCCTAGGAAGAACAAAGAATTGTTGCGGTTTATTCGGCTGTTAAATACATGTATACGTCAAGCGTACAACGTGTATAGAACTAAAAAACTACCTGACCACTAAGTATGTCCCTTTGGCCACAGAATAACGAAGACATATCATAGGCAGTCACATTAGTATAAACTTCTTGTGTACGTAAAATCGCAATATACCAATGATGCCATATGAAATTGTTTGTTTATAAAACAGTGAACACTCAGTTAATTATATGTAACACGCCATTGGCAACGATATGCCAAAGTGGTATCACTAAATTTCTCCCGAAGAAGTTATGTTGCTCTCTGCGAAGTACATAAAACGACTAATCAAATGGTGCCACAATGTCTTAACATGGGAGTGGATCTCTCAACAAGAACCTGAGATCGAATATTATAAAGCGTCTCCACCGCCTCGTGACTTCACTTCCTGCAGACGACAACTGGGACGTGCACGTGATGGATGACGTAATCTGATACACTTCCTAATATGGTTCGCCTCATGGAACCCAGGCCGCGAGTTCCAATGACGACCAATTTAGCATCCAGTTCCTTCGCCGACTCGCACAGGGCCTCCCCTGGTTTGCCGTAGAACGTCTTATATGTTCCTTCCACCTGCAACACAGGGTAAATATACACGATTACGTCGCAGGCCGCTCCACGATGTGCGGTTATCGTAAGTACATCACGGAGGGCTGAGAGTTACTCCGATCAAAGAGACCGGATTTGTTTGCGCTCAATTTCCGCATGGTACGGCAGAACATATAAGCCGACAATAATGATTACGAAGTCAATTTTAAGCACAAAACGTGTAACTTTTTGGAGACCTTGGTGAAACCTTGGTGAGGTGAGGTTAATTACCTGGTTGTGTGAGGTATGTGACCCTTGGTCTGATTCCCGGCTGTGTGAGGTATGTGGCCCTTGGTCTGATTCCGGGCTATGTGAGGTATGTACCTTGGTCTGATTCCCGGCTGTGTGAGGTATGTACCTTGGTCTGATTCCCGGCTGTGTGAGGTATGTACCTTGGTCTGATTCCCGGCTATGTGAGCTATGTACCTTGGTCTGATTCCCGGCTGTGTGAGGTATGTACCTTGGTCTGATTCCCGGCTGTGTGAGGTATGTACCTTGGTCTGATTCTCGGCTATGTGAGGTATGTACCTTGGTCTGATTCCCGGCTATGTGAGGTATGTACCTTGGTCTGATTCCCGGCTATGTGAGCTATGTACCTTGGTCTGATTCCCGGCTGTGTGAGGCATGTACCTTGGTCTGATTCCCGGCTGTGTGAGGTATGTGGCCCTTGGTCTGATTCCCGGCTGTGTGAGGTATGTACCTTGGTCTAATTTTCGGCTGTGTGAGGTATGTGGCCCTTGGTCGGATTCCCGGCTGTGTGAGGTATGTGGCCCTTGGTCTGATTCCCGGCTGTGGGAGGTATGTGGCAATTGGTCTGATTCCCGGCTCTGTTAGGTATGTACCTTGGTCTGATTCCCGGCTATGTGAGGTATGTACCTTGGTCTGATTCCCGGCTATGTGAGGTATGTACCTTGGTCTGATTTCCGGTTCTGTGAGGTATGTGGCCCTTGGTCCAACTCCCGGCTGTGTGAGGTATGTATCCTTGTTGTGATTCCCGGCTGTGTGAAGTATGTACCTTGTTGTGATTCCCGGCTGTGTGAAGTATGTACCTTGTTGTGATTCCCGGCTGTGTGAAGTATGTACCTTGTTGTGATTCCCGGCTGTGTGAAGTATGTTCCTTGGTCTGATTCCCGGCTGTGTGAGGTGTGCAACTTACATGAGCTGCCTTCAGTTTGGCCTCAAACTTGTCCATCATCTGTTCGGTCTCCTCTTGTTCTTTATCCATCATCTTCTGCCACTCATCGGTACTCAGTCGGTAGTGCTTCTGAACTGTAAGTAACGTGACGTAACATATATTTCAGTGTCAGTCAGTGGATATTGAGTTCATTGCGTGGCCACAACTATGAAGTTAGTGATTGAATAATATCAAGCAGGGGTGGGTGATTCAAGGTGAGGGTGGAGGGGGGGGGGGCTGAAGGGATGGGGGTGGGGTGGGATGAAGGGATGGGGCTGAAGGGATGGGAGTGAGATGAGGGGATGGGACATATGATGGGATGGGATGAGGGGCTGGGGACATGGGGTGGGATAGGGTGGTGGCATGGGATTGGATGAGGGGGTGATGAGGCTTTCATTGAATACTGCTAGGCCTTTGGCTGATTGGTAAATGCAGGAATTTCAGTTACTCGTTTATATGGTTTAAATAATATTCAAACAAGACAGCCGTAGGCTGAGGTACTGACAAAAGTGACTTAAACTTTGACGCACACGTCTGTGGCACCATTTATGCGCCGAAACTATGGTACAGGCGATGACATGCAGAAACACATATACTATAAGCTGCTGTTGCCTCATGCTGGTTACGTGATGCCTTCAGTGAGCAGATCGGGTTAAACAGCTCCTTGAACGAACAATTTGGGCTAAATAGCGCTATAAACGGGCAAATTGGAATAATTACGGCCTTCAGCGGCCAATTTCGGCTAAACATGGCCTTCAATGGCCTATTTCGGCTAAACATGGCCTTCAATGGCCCATTTGAGTTCAATAACGCCGATATCTGAAGGCGTTCTAGCCCAAATTGCCCACTGAAAGCTGTATTGGGCTCGCCGAAAGCGCCATTTAGCCCAAATTGAACCCCTCCAATGCGGATGCTGGATGGGCACAATCTAAGGGCTGCGGTTCAACGCGGGCTGTTTTCCCAGATAGAGGGCGTCATTTTGAGTGAATACGTCCAAATTCCGATATTTTGATATGCGATGGCGCATATGGCTTTTCATAATGCCTATTTACCTCGTAAAGATACTATATACTCTCAGATAGATCGGTTTTTATTGGCTAATTACCTATTGACGGGGTTTGAAGCCTTAAAGCTTGCTATAATAGGTTGAAGTATCACCGTGAACATGTTTTGTTGGTGTTCGAGTCGATATAAAGAGTGAGGCGGAAGCTAGGAGTGCTGCGGTAGACCTTATGAAAGGCCGATATCAAGGTATTGTGTGGAACATGACTATGCGACCGACCCATTTGAAAATTGCATAGTGATCTAAATACTGACTATAATGTCCTATTTCGGCGTACATATTGATTAATTTATGATTATTTCGGCAGAATAAAGTTGAATCATTGTTCTATACCGTGCAAACTACATTTTGAAAGCTATACTTTTCCGAATATTGTCACCGCCAGACAACTGAGCGAGCGAGCCATTGGACACACACAGAAACGAGATAGTCAAGCATAGCTTGAGAAAGACGAAAATCGGGGTGATATATGCAACTTGAACATGTTAGTACCAACTGCGACTATGTACATGCAATATCGACGGGGTTATAGGCCGAAACGTTACCACGTCATCAGTCATTTGGCCTATTGAGGCTTTATAATGGGACTGGCCATGTTAAAGTGTGATTATTGGCTAGCGTCCAAACCACTGCTTCGATTATGATGCAATTTGGCAAACATGATGCCAGTAATATGGGTACATATTCCACCACATATGAGTCATCTACCTGCATTCATGTAGTCACAGCCATTTTTTTGCACTTTCGACAATGTTAAAATTGATGATCCAATAAGTCGAAACCTATAAATGTGAGGTGAAATCTGAGGTCACATTACTTTTGCGCCTGTCTCTGAAGAATACTATGAAACAAACCACGAATATCCTAATAATAACGATTTACGCGGGAAAACATGTTTCGTGACCTTGACCTTAATGTGACCTTGACCTTGGAAGCGTGACCTTGATCAATATAGTACTTTTCGCTCAAATACTAATGTAATGTCTCACGCAAGGTGTTGTGGTATCCCAGGTCCAATGCTTTTGCGCCATACTGTAGTTTGCGCGCGTGAGTTGCTATAGCAACCACAGCGGTGATGTCACCGCTTGGATTGAGTTTGAAGTCAGTGAGTCAGTCAGCGGCGTTGCGGGAGGACGGGTTTTAGCTAGCCAGCTAGGAGGGATTTACGTTGGATTCACCGCCCTGCGGAGCAAGGGGCTGGCAGCAGTTTCACCAACTGCTGCCAGGTAAGTGACACCGATAACGGAGTTCGTAACTTGTGTTTTATTTGGGTTTAAGGGTGTTTAAATAAATCATCGAAACTTTAACCACTTCGTTTCGCCTCAGTGCCTTCGCCACCACGTGTTAACGCAAGACCGAATTCGGAACGAACACCCAGTTGGGGTTGTCGAAATTAAGTTTAGAAGTAATAAGATCAACACAACGAGAAGTACATTAAAGTAAAGACACTCCCCCCCATTACTAAAATATCACAGTGTCGTTTGTCTGACATGTTCCCTTCATGGAGGAGGCTATGTTCCTGCCAAAATGCTCCCGTAGGGCCCCATGTTAAACTTTGCGAATTTTTAGCAGAAAACCAATTTAGGCGATTTGCAAAAATGAAAGACGATATAGAAGGTACTAATGGGCCCAATACGTGAAATAATGTCCAGTGTGATTAAGTGGAAACTGCGAACGTTAGAGCGATTTTTCCGTTTTTTGGTCCTATCTTTCATTGGTTAAGCGAATTTTAGAAAATTCCTGTGACCTTGACCTTTAACCTACATACACCATCAACGAACTTAGCCACAAAATTTTCCATATCTATCACTGGGTGCAATATGACATTCGTACATGTAACCGTGCGCTCTACAGTTCGCGGACATACAAGCAAACAAACTATTTTTTAAACCAGACATAGCATACTGACAGAAGTTTTCAACTTCTGTCAGTAACAAATTCCGCGGTTTGAAGTTCCGGTCCTAGGTCAAACTCAGGCTGTCCCGGACCTTACCGCGCCAGTCCTGGCCGGGATGAGGGGTTGGTGACTTAGGATGGGGCGAGGGGGTAAGATAAGATAAGATAAGATAAAGTTTTATTTAACGTCGGTATGTAAAAGTCAACAATAAACATTAGCACACGTGCTATTGACCGACAATGATAAAATGACATGAGCGGATGAGATATATATACATATGACAATGAAAATATAACAACCTTTGCATCTCATTAAACCTTACCCATTAGCTATGTTACATAATGTGCACGAATTACAGTGACACAAGAACACATCCGAGGTTGACAGCGTTGTTTTAAATTCCTTGGCAGATTTGGCTAACTTCGTTTCCTTGTTGAGCATGTTCCATAGCTTGCTACCTTGATACTTCAATGAATTATGGCCATAAGCTGTTGTCTTAACGCGTGGCATACATAAATTTGGCCCATTTTTTAAAATGTAATTGTTTTCCTTCAAGTTATACATGTCGTGAAGATAACTAGGCCCAATCTTGTTGATACTCTTGTAAACTTCTAATGATATGCAGCGCAATCGTTCAACATATAGCAATGGTCTACCCGCTCTCTTCCTCAACTCTGCGTATTCTGATCTAAAGTCATTAAACACATACCTCAATGCCCGCTCCTGTATCTTTTCAATCTTACGCATATTTTTCATATCACAAAAATGCCATACAACGGGACAATAATTAAAATGTGAAAGAATAAAAGCATGAAATAACGTAAGTTTGCTATCAACATCCATTAATTTAGAAACTCTAGCTAAAACATTGAGACTTTTTCCAGCCTTCTTGCATAAACTTGATATATGGTTGCCGAAAGTTAACCTAGCGTCCAGTTGAATACCTAGTAATGTTACTTCCTGTTGTGCTGCCAGTTCTGTTCCAGAAATCGAAAAGGATCTGTGCTGACTTAATTCGTTTCTCTTTTCAAACACGATTGCCTGGTACTTACTTGGGTTCGCTTTCATGTAATTGTCGACGAACCACGTTGTTATCTCCGATAACGCCTTCTCTAGAGTTACTTTAAACTTGTTAAACTCCTTACCTTGAGCCGCCACAGTATTATCATCAGCATAATTATACTTAACGGTTCCCCGTGCGGGGGATACAAGCAGGTCATTCGTAAATACATTATACAGATGTGGACCAAAAACAGATCCCTGTGGTGCTCCTTTCTTGAGGGTAAGCCACTCGCTCCGATTATGTCCTAGTTTTACCCTCTGTTCGCGGTTCGTAAGATAGCTTGCAACTAGCGTACATGATTGTTTACTTAGGCCATAAGCGTTCATCTTGGTAATCAATAATCTATGTGGAAGACAATCGAATGCTTTTGAGAGATCCATTAGTATAGCTCCCATAACTTGATTATTATCTAATGCATTTTTGGAGTCTTCAACTAAGCGCATCAGTAGGCTTTGACAACTGTGTCCCTTTCTAAACCCAGATAGTCTGGGTGATAACCTGGGTTCCATAAAGGACATAAGCTGGTCACACAATATTTTTTCATATATCTTGGAGATACAGGGGAGAACACTTACTGGCCTGTAGTTTTCATTATTTAAGTTGTCCTTCTTCTTGAAAATTGGTGTGACTTCAGCGTATTTTAGTTCTTTTGGAAACGTATTACAATTAATCGTCATATTTAACACATACCTTAATGGCTCACACAGGATGGCAGCTCCCAGCTTGATAAGCTTCGGAGGTATCTTGTCGTAGCCACTAGCCTTCGACACGTCAATGCCTTTAAGTGCATTGTATATTTCGTGGCTACTTACTGCCCGAAAGTTAAAAGTTTCCGTTATACCTTGGTTACCTTCCTTTATAGCCATAACGGATTTATGGTCTTTGTGATAAAGAAGGGTTTCGTCTATTGGTTGATCATCTGGTATGTCATCTTGTTGGCCTATGTCTTTGGCAACGTCTATGAAATATTGATTAAATATGTCACTTACCTTTGATGGATCTGATATTATTTCGTCTCGCTCTTTCAGTAACACGTTTCCGCTGCTTGCGTTTTTTCTTGATATCAGTGGTTTTACAACTTTCCAGAATTCCTTCCCGTTAGTCGTAGCTATGCTACATTTCCCCTTTATGTACTTTTGCATGCTTACTTTCCGAAGACGTCCTATGAGATTCCTTTGCTTTCTGTATTTTTCCCAATTCTCTTGGCTACTCAATTGCTCGTACTTCCGTCTCAGCATATTTTTTACATTTATGGCTTTGCGAAGATGGCTATTCATATAGGGCACACAGTTATTCTTAACTACCCGTTGCTTGGTTGGTGCATGTCTATCAACGACCTCTTTGATCAATGTGCTACAAAACCAATATGAATCATCAACATCTTCAAAGACTTCACCTACATGAAAAGGTACCGATGCTAGATCGTCTTTGTATTTAATCTCATCAAAATGTTTAAAGCTTCGATAATAGACACGTTTCTGCTGCCTAATGGGAACTTCTATTTTCGTTGCTACGCAAACCATATGGTGAAAATCGCTGAGGCCCGTATCTATACATGATACATCTCGTAAGCGCTTCGACACATTTGTAATCACAACATCAATTAAGGTCGGTATTTTACCTTTGAAACAAGTTGGTGACTTAACGATATTTTTAGTACCATAGACCTCTAATACGTCATTCAGACAATTTTTATGGTTTAACATGTTTACATTTAAATCTCCCAACAGTACAAGGTTAACCGGTTCAGCAGCGATTGCATTCAGAAGGCTATCGATCTTTGTCACAAGTAATGCGTTTTTTACCTTCGGCTGCTTGTATACACTGAGAAAGAGCCACTTTTCAGCATTCAGCGTCACTTCTATTGCCAGGGATTCGATACGCCCCTTCTCGTCTTCATTAATTTCTATATCCTTGCGCCGCCGGTGTGGTATATCGTCTCTTACCTGCACCATTATGCCTCCAGAGCTGTCTGTATTATCATTTCGGTGGACCTTGTACCCATTTAAAGTAAATTGGCCTGCCGGAATACTATCGTCCAACTTAGTCTCTTGAATGAACAAGACATCTAATACGCCTTTTCCCAGTGCTTGGCTAAGCGGTCCAAACTTATGTCGTACGCTGTTTATGTTAATGTGGGCTATCTTGAGATTTTTTACATTTCTCTGATGAAATGGCGCGAGCCCAAATAACTCTTCATCTTCGTTGGCTTCGATCGCTGCCACTAAATTCTCCTGTCGTTCACTTACCTTTTCATGATTGCGGCAGTCCTGGACAGATGTGGGGTCGTACCTTACCTCATTATTCTTGGGTGTAGCTATTATGTCGCTAGGGGCACATGTATGATCCTCATTCATCATAAAAGGCTGATCAGGCCGGTATCTTACACTATCTGCAGCACGGCTTAAAATATCTTTTGACTCTTTTACCTTGCATGGTATCGTTAAAACATCACGTGACATGTCATCTTCCATAAAACAAAGCTCATCATTACAATGTACAACATCTGTGTCGGTTAGATCGCTTAAAATATGGGCTTTACTGTCTAGTTGCCCAGTAAAATCACATTGACAGCTCCCCTCATTCATAAAATGTAAATCAGACTTGCTACATAATATTAAATCGTCAGTGGAGCCATCACTTAACATATCGGCCCTTCCTCCGTTGCCGAATACCTATTTACAAAACTTGGCCTTGTGGCCCGAGCGACCACAAGTGTAACAAGTGACGTAGTGTCCATGTCGGCAGTTGTCGGTAACATGTCCTTTCTCCGCGCAGTAGTAACACCTAGGCTGGTCGTTCGTCTTCTCTGTCGCGCGGGATCTGTCTGTCACCTCTCGTCGGGCTCGGTGCCGTCGCTCTACATGTGTCCACTCGCCTCCGTCACGGTGCCGTCCCTCTACCTGCGTCCTCTCGCCTCCGTCACAGTGCCGTCGCTGTCCCCGCGTCCACTCGCCTCCGTCACGGTGCCGTCGCTGAACCTGGGTCCAGTCGTCTCCGTCACGGTCCCGTTCTCCGCGGTCGGCGATGCGATACGCAGGTCTCCTGTCTACTGTCGCGTTATGTCGTCGTCCTGGTCCCGTCGCCGGTCCGTCCTGATCCGTCCGGCTGCGTCCACGTCCGTCGTGATCCTTGGGGGTCTTACGGGGTCGGGTACAGACGTCTTTGTCCTTGTCCGCATCGTCTGTTGGTGTCAACTTGAGCAGTTGGCAGAGTCTGTTCTGGCCCTTGCACGTCAGATGTGTCGCGTCATTCGTCATGTATCCGTCGTTGAAGGATCCGTCATTAAGCCTAAACAGGGGGGGGGGGTTGTCGGTAAAGTCGCAGACATGGGGTTACAGTGAGGCACGAGGCCAGTGGGTTGGGTCAGGGGCGACACGGCAGGGGTGAGGCACTAGGCTAGTGGGCTGGGTCAGGGGCTAGGGTACCGGGTTAGTAGGCTGGGTCAGAGACGAAACGGCAGAGGGTGAGGTACCAGTCTAGTAGGCTGGGTCAGGGCCGACACGGCAGGGGTGTGGGGCACCAGGCCAGTAGGCTGGGTCAGGGGCGACTCTGCAGGGGGTGGGGCACCAGGCCAGTGAGATGGGTCGGGGTGTTAGGCACTAGGGGGGTGGGGCACCAGGCTAGAAGGCTGGGTCAGGGCCGACACGGCAAGGGGTAGGGCACCGGGCCAGTGAGCTGGGTCAGGATCGATACGGCAGAGGCTAGGGTACCAGGCTAGTAGGCTGGATCAGAGAAGACATGGCAGGGGGTGGGCGCCAGGCTAGTGGGTTGGGTCAGGGGGTGGGGCACCAGGCTTGTGAACTGGGTCAGGGGGTGGGGCACCAGGCTAGTCGGCTGGGTCAGGGGGTGGGGACCCAGCCTAGTGGGCTGGGCAAGGGGGTGGGACATCAGGATAGTAGTGGGCTGGGCCAGAGGGTGGGGCGCCAGGATAGTGGGTTGGGTCAGGAGGTGGGGCACCAGGCTAGTGGGCTGGCTCAAGGGCGACACGGAAGGGGGTGGGTCACCAGGCCAGTGGGCTGGGTCATGGACGACACTGCAGGGGTTTTGTTACCAGGCTGGTGGGCTGGGTCAGGGCCGACACGGCAGGGTTGGGGCACCATGCCAGTGGGCTGGGTCAGGGGGTTAGGCACCAGGCCAGTAGGCTGGGTCAGGGGATGGGGCACCAGTCCAGTGGGCTGGGTCAGGGGGTGGGGCACCAGGCCAGCGATTCAACCCTCGCATAACTCCACCCACGGAATAAAACCCTGATGTAAGCCGTAGACTATGACTCCATTCATTGGCTCGAAGAGAAATGCCTGTCATATATCCCCTATCCCACGCCACCCATCTCGTCCACCCTCAACTCCCCACCCCCTTCATTTGTTTCCGTCTCGCCTGGTTGGTTATATATGTGCCACTCACCGAAAGGGCTGCGAAATACGACTCACCATGGGGCAACGGCTATTCTCCACCTCTAGAGGGATAATGCACCGCTAGGGGTAACTGTTATATTATATTATCCCCTCGAGGGGACTGGATAGTGAAAAAGGGGGGCTCATTTTTAGATAATAAGATATATAAGAATATAATTATGTAATGTGGACAACAAAACGTTCAATAATAAAAGATATACCAATGAATGTCCCTCCCAAAACTTCTATGACTTAATTCGGAATAAAATAACATTAGGGCGTCAACTAGTTTCTGGCAAACCCTTGGTTTGCGTTCCTGAGCTGCTAACGCGCGTAATTCCCAGGCTTAGCGGGTAAAAAATAGCCTGTTTGTATGCATAGAACTTCCTCTTGGCTATAAGTTCTCCTTGGACCGCCCCCCGCCACACACACACATACACGCCCAATACACACTAATCCCTAATGCACCCCCCCCCCACCACCGCTGTAGACGCCCTGTGCACTTACCCCTGGTCAATACCCACGCACCCTGACATTAACCCGTACCGCCCAGCCAGCAGCCCTCTGGCTCCAATCTACTACTCCCGGTCCTGTCATTGTCTGGATGAGGGCCTCGCCCCAATGACGCCCCCCCAGCAGCTGGGTACCATTCAGGGCCGACCCCACAGAGGCCGGAGACACCAAGGCTGGATCCGGGGGGTATTTATATCCGCCACGGGCTCTAGCCACGGGCTGTAGCCACGTGTCCCGTAATGGGCAACGTCACATTGGGCAACGTGACACTGGGCAACGCCACACTGGGCAACGTGACACTGGGCAACGTTACAGCTAGCAACACCACACTGGGCAACGTCACACTGGGCAAAGTCACGCTGGGCAACGTCAAACTGGGCAAAGTCACGCTGGGCAACGTCACACTGGGCAACGTCACACTGGGCAACGTGGCACTGGGCAACCTGACACTGGGCAACGTGACACTGGGCAACGTGACACTGGGCAACATGACACTGGGCAATACCAAAGTGGGCAACATCACACTGGGCAACGTGACACTGGGAAACGTGACACTGGGCAACGTGACACTGGGCAACGTGGCACTGGGCAACCTGACACTGGGCAACGTGACACTGGGCAACGTGACACTGGACAACATGACACTGGGCAATACCAAACTGGGCAACATCACACTGGGCAACGTGACACTGGGCAACGTGACACTGGGCAACGTGACACTGGGCAACACCACACTGGGCAACGCCACACTGGGCAACACCACACTGGGCAACGCCACACTGGGCAACACCACACTGGGCAACGCCACACTGGGCAACGACACACTGGGAAACACCACACTGGGCAATACCAAACTGGGCAACATCACACTGGGCAACGTGACACTGGGCAACGGCACACTGGGCAACACCACACTGGGCAACACCACACTGGACAACGCCACACTGGGCAACACCACACTGGGCAACACCACACTGGGCCACGCCACACTGGGCAACACCACACTGGGCAACACCACACTGGGCAACGTCACACTGGGCAACACCACACTGGGCAACACCACACTGGGCAACACCACTAGGTAACACAACACTTGGCCAAGCCATCCTAAGTAACGCGCCCCTTGGTAACACCACACTTGGCCAAGCCATCCCAAGTAACGCGCCCCTTGGTAACACCACACTTGGCCAAGCCATCCTAAGTAACGCGCCCCTTGGTAACATCACACTTGGCCAAGCCATCCTAAGTAACGCGCCCCTTGGTAACACAACACTTGGCCAAGCCATCCTAAGTAACGCGCCCCTTGGTAACACCAAACTTGGCCAAGATATCCTAAGTAACGCGCCCCTTGGTAACACCACACTTGGCCAAGCCATCCTAAGTAACGCGCCCCTTGGTAACACCATACTTGGCCAAGCCATCCTAAGTAACGCGCCCCTTGGTAACACCACACTTGGCCAAGCCATCCTAAGTAACGCGTCCCTTGGTAACACCACACTTGGCCAAGCCATCCTAAGTAACCCGTCCCTTGGTAACACCACACTGGGCCAAGCCATCCTAAGTAACGCGCCCCTTGGTAACACCACACTTGGCCAAGCCATCCTAAGTAACGCGCCCCTTGGTAACACCACACTTGGCCAAGCCATCCTAAGTAACGCGCCCCTTGGTAACACCACACTTGGCCAAGCCATCCTAAGTAACGCGCCCCTTGGTAACACCACACTTGGCCAAGCCATCCTAAGTAACGCGTCCCTTGGTAACACCACACTTGGCCAAGCCATCCTAAGTAACGCGACCCTTGGTAACACCACACTTGGCCAAGCCATCCTAAGTAACGCGCCCCTTGGTAACACCACACTTGGCCAAGCCATCCTAAGTAACGCGCCCCTTTGTAACACCACACTTGGCCAAGCCATCCTAAGTAACGCGCCCCTTGGTAACACCACACTTGGCCAAGCCATCCTAAGTAACGCGTCCCTTGGTCACACCACACTTGGCCAAGCCATCCTAAGTAACGTGCCCCTTGGTCACACCACACTTGGCCAAGCCAACCTAAGTAACGCGACCCTTGGTAACACCACAATTGACTTGGCCGTCTTAGAAGTGCAATCATACATATTGTTCTATATAATTGTGCGGGAGTTGCAAAAATGATTTAGGACTCCTAGCCTGAAAAATATATTTGATTTGGGACTCATAGCCTGAAAAGTATATTTAATTTTGGGGACGTCCTATTTGGAGTACAAGCTAATAATGAAAACTTGGTCTTATCTATTGTTCGTTATCTGATCTACAAAATGTTGCTACTACACCAAAATGAACATTTTAACGTTGTCAAAAGGAAATTTATTAAAGATTGTTTCAAAACTGAATTAAAATATAGAATTAAAACAAATCAATTGACACAATTTAAAGTCTGCTGTATAAAAACACAGAAGATATACGAAGGGTTTAATTTCAATCAATATGACAGATGCTAATAGTACCGATATATGGATTTGCAACATTTCTGTGCAATGAAGGTCTGAGAAAAAGTTGCATACATCAACTGATGTATTGCCGAACCGAGAAGTAACAAAAGATGTCGAATTCATTATAAATATTACGTGGCGTTTAATAACCTTGACTGGAATACAAATTGGCCGAAGCTAGCCTCGCAATATGATCACGGTGAAATGCGTTCACTTGCTCGCAAACTTACCATCAGCCGTTAAATTAGCATTACAAAATACAGTTCCGAGCCCGTAACTCTTAGTGAAATGATTCCCATGTCTCTTTGCGAAGATAAACATGGGATCTCTAGTCTGCACGTAAACATTAGCGCAGGGACTCGGAGCAGGCAGTGGACGCTAGGGCTGGCCTAGCAGAGCACACTCGACACTCGACTCGACACTGGCGCTACCCACTACGCCACGAAGTGACCCCATCGATAGTACGCAGATCACCGTGCGTGCATATTGTGCCTTACTATGTCACGGGTGACAAACGACTACAAATTCTGTAAAACTCGACAACTACTATTAACTCACCTCTGACGCCGGTATTCACTCCCACCAGCAATTAATGCGGCGAGAGTAGCGCCATCACGTCTCATAACTAATGAACGTATACGTCCTATACCGTCTGTCAGAACTCGAGTTACACCTGACGCACACCAGGATCAGGACGAGCACATCATGGCGCTGTGTAATGGCTTCATATTGGCATCATTGCAAAACCATTAGATCGAAACTACACCAAGCACCCCACGGCGCCACCCAGCCAGGCGACCCCACCACAGCCAAGCGACCCTACCCCAGCCAGGCGACCACACCCAAGCCAGGCGACCCCACCCCAGCCAGGCGACCACACCCAAGCCAGGCGACCCCATGCCAGAAAAGCGACCCCACCCCAGCCAGGCGACCACACCCAAGCGAGGCGACCCCACCCCAGCCAGGCGACCACACCCCAGCCAGGCGACCCCACCCCAGCCAGGCGACCCCACCCCAGGCAGGCAACCCCACCCAGCCAGGCGACCCCACCCCAACCAGGCGACCCAACCCCAGCCAGGCGACCCCATGCCAGACAAGCGACCCCACCCCAGCCATGCGACCCCATCCAGACAGGCGACCCCACCCAAGCCAGGCGACCCCACCCCAGCCAGGCGACCCCACCCCAGCCAGGCGACCCCACCCAGCCAGGCGACCCCACCCCAGCCGGGCGACCCCACCCCAACCAGGCGACTCCACCCCAGCCAGGCGATAACAGGGATGGCATGGGGTATGGAGGCAGCGGTAAAGGCGATGACAGGGAGGGCATGGAGTATGGAGGCATCAGTAAAAGCGATGACAGGGAGGGCATGGAATATGGAGGCGTCAGTAAAGGCGATGACAGGGAGGGCATGGAGTATGCAGGCATCAGTAAAAGCGATGTCAGGGAGGGCATGGAATATGGAGGCGTCAGTAAAGGCGATGACAGGGAGGGCATGGAGTATGCAGGCATCAGTAAAAGCGACGACAGGGAGGGCATGGAGTATGGAGGCAGCGGTAAAGGCGATGACAGGGAGGGCATGGAGTATGCAGGCATCAGTAAAGACAATGACAGGGAGGGCATGGGGTATGGAGGCAGCGGTAAAGGCGATGACATTGAGGGCATGGAGTATGGAGGCATCAGTAAAAGCGATGACAGGGAGGGCATGGAGTATGGAGGCGTCAGTAAAGGCGATGACAGGGAGGGCATGGAGTATGGAGGCATCAGTAAAGACAATGACAGGGAGGGCATGAAGTATAGAGGCAGCGGTAAAGGCGATGACAAGGAGGGCATGGAGTATGGAGGCATCAGTAAAAGCGATGACAGGGAGGGCATGGAGTATGGAGGCGTCAGTAAAGGCGATGACAGGGAGGGCATGGAGTATGCAGGCATCAGTAAACACAATGACAGGGAGGGCATGGGGTATGGAGGCAGCGGTAAAGGCGATGACAGGGAGGGCATGGAGTATGGAGGCATCAGTAAAAGCGATGACAGGGAGGGCATGGAGTATGGAGGCAGCGGTAAAGGCGATGACAGGGAGGGCATGGAGTATGCAGGCATCAGTAAAGACAATGACAGGGAGGGCATGGAGTATGGAGGCAGCGGTAAAGGCGCTGACAGAGAGGGCATGGAGGCAGCCGTAAAGGCGATGACAGGGAGGGCATGGAGTATGGAGGCATCAGTAAAGGCGATGACAGGTCGGGCAAGCAGTATGGAGGTATCAGTAAAGACGATGACAGGGCGGGCATGGATTCAGGAGGCATCACTAAAGGCGATGACAGGGAGGGCATGGAGTATGGAGGCAACAGTAAAGGCGATGACAGGGAGGGCATGGAGTATACAGGCATCAGTAAAGGCGATGACAGGAAGGGCATGGAGTATGGAGGCAGCAGTCAAGGCGATGACAGAGAGGGCATGGAATATGGAGGCATCAGTAAAGGCGATGACAGGGCGGGCATGGGGTATGGAGGCATCAGTAAAGGCGATGACAGGGCGGGCATGGAGTATGGAGGCAGCGGTAAAGGCGATGACAGGGCGGGCATGGGGAATGGAGGCATCAGTAAAGGCGATGACAGGGCGGGCATGGGGTATGGAGGCATCAGTAAAGGCAATGACAGGGCGGGCATGGGGTATGGAGGCGTCAGTAAAGGTGACGACAGGGAGGCCATGGGTTATGGGGGCATCAGTAAAGGCGATGACAGGGAGGGCATGGGGTATGTAGGCAGCAGTAAAGGCGATGACAGGGAGGGCATGGGGTATGGAGGCAGCGGTAAAGGCGATGACAGCGAGGGCGTGGGGTATGGAGGCATCAGTAAAGGCGATGACAGGGCGGGCATGGGGTATGGAGGCAGCGTTAAAGGCGATGACAGGGAGGGCATGGACGCATCAGTAAAAGCGATGACAGGGAGGGCATGGAGTATGAAGGCATCAGCAAAGGCGATGACAGGGAGGGCATGGGGTATGCAGGCAGCAGTAAAGGCGATGACAGGGAGGGCATGGAGTATGGAGGCAGCAGTACAAGCGATGACAGAGAGGGCATGGAGTATGGAGGCAGCAGTAAAGGCGATGACAGGGCGGGCATGGAGTATGGAGGCAGCAGTAAAAGCGATGCCAGGGAGGGAATGGAGTATGGAGGCATCAGTAAAGGCGATGACAGGGCGGGCATGGGGTATGGAGGCAGCAGTACAGGCGATGACAGGGAGGGCATGGAGTATGGAGGCAGCAGTACAAGCGATGACAGGGAGGGCATGGAGTATGCAGGCATCAGTAAAGGCGATGACAGAGTGGGCATGGAGTATGGAGGCAGCGGTCAAGGCGATGACAGAGAGGGCATGGAGGCAGCAGTACAAGCGATGACAGGGAGGACATGGAGTATGGAGGCAGCAGTAAAGGCGATGACAGGGAGGGCATGGGGTATGGAGGCACCAGTAAAGGCGATGACAGGGAGGGCATGGAGTATGGAGGCATCAGTAAAGGCGATGACAGGGCGGGCATGGGGTATGGAGGCAGCAGTAAAGGCGATGACAGGGAGGGCATGGAGTATGGAGGCAGCAGTAAAAGAGATGACAGGGAGGGCGTGGGTTATAGAGGCATCAGTAAAGGCGATGACAGGGAGGCCATGGGGTATGGAGGCATCAGTAAAGGCGATGACAGGGCGGGCATGGGGTATGCAGGCATCAGTAAAGGCGATGACAGGGCGGGCATGGGGTATGGAGGCAGCAGTAAAGGCGATGACAGGGAGGGCGTGGGGTATGGAGGCATCAGTAAAGGCGATGACAGCGAGGGCATGGGGTATGGAGGCAGCAGTAAAAGCGATGCCAGGGAGGGAATGGAGTATGGAGGCAGCAGTAAAGGCGATGACAGGGAGGGCGTGGGGTATAGAGGCAGTAGTAAAGGCGATGACCGGGAGGGCATGGAGTATGGAGGCAGCAGTAAAGGCGATGACAGGGAGGGCATGGAGTATGGAGGCAGCAGTAAAAGCGATGCCAGGGAGGGAATGGAGTATGGAGGCATCAGTAAAGGCGATGACAGGGCGGGCATGGGGTATGGAGGCAGCAGTACAGGCGATGACAGGGAGGGCATGGAGTATGGAGGCAGCAGTACAAGCGATGACAGGGAGGGCATGGAGTATGCAGGCATCAGTAAAGACAATGACAGGGAGGGCATGGAGTATGGAGGCAGCGGTAAAGGCGCTGACAGAGAGGGCATGGAGGCAGCCGTAAAGGCGATGACAGGGAGGGCATGGAGTATGGAGGCATCAGTAAAGGCGATGACAGGTCGGGCAAGCAATATGGAGGTATCAGTAAAGACGATGACAGGGCGGGCATGGATTCAGGAGGCATCACTAAAGGCGATGACAGGGAGGGCATGGAGTATGGAGGCAACAGTAAAGGCGATGACAGGGAGGGCATGGAGTATACAGGCATCAGTAAAGGCGATGACAGGAAGGGCATGGAGTATGGAGGCAGCAGTCAAGGCGATGACAGAGAGGGCATGGAATATGGAGGCATCAGTAAAGGCGATGACAGGGCGGGCATGGGGTATGGAGGCATCAGTAAAGGCGATGACAGGGCGGGCATGGAGTATGGAGGCAGCGGTAAAGGCGATGACAGGGCGGGCATGGGGAATGGAGGCATCAGTAAAGGCGATGACAGGGCGGGCATGGGGTATGGAGGCATCAGTAAAGGCAATGACAGGGCGGGCATGGGGTATGGAGGCGTCAGTAAAGGTGACGACAGGGAGGCCATGGGTTATGGGGGCATCAGTAAAGGCGATGACAGGGAGGGCATGGGGTATGTAGGCAGCAGTAAAGGCGATGACAGGGAGGGCATGGGGTATGGAGGCAGCGGTAAAGGCGATCACAGCGAGGGCGTGGGGTATGGAGGCATCAGTAAAGGCGATGACAGGGCGGGCATGGGGTATGGAGGCAGCGTTAAAGGCGATGACAGGGAGGGCATGGACGCATCAGTAAAAGCGATGACAGGGAGGGCATGGAGTATGAAGGCATCAGCAAAGGCGATGACAGGGAGGGCATGGGGTATGCAGGCAGCAGTAAAGGCGATGACAGGGAGGGCATGGAGTATGGAGGCAGCAGTACAAGCGATGACAGGGAGGGCATGGAGTATGGAGGCAGCAGTAAAGGCGATGACAGGGCGGGCATGGAGTATGGAGGCAGCAGTAAAAGCGATGCCAGGGAGGGAATGGAGTATGGAGGCATCAGTAAAGGCGATGACAGGGCGGGCATGGGGTATGGAGGCAGCAGTACAGGCGATGACAGGGAGGGCATGGAGTATGGAGGCAGCAGTACAAGCGATGACAGGGAGGGCATGGAGTATGGAGGCATCAGTAAAGGCGATGACAGAGAGGGCATGGAGTATGGAGGCAGCGGTCAAGGCGATGACAGAGAGGGCATGGAGGCAGCAGTACAAGCGATGACAGGGAGGACATGGAGTATGGAGGCAGCAGTAAAGGCGATGACAGGGAGGGCATGGGGTATGGAGGCACCAGTAAAGGCGATGACAGGGAGGGCATGGAGTATGGAGGCATCAGTAAAGGCGATGACAGGGCGGGCATGGGGTATGGAGGCAGCAGTAAAGGCGATGACAGGGAGGGCATGGAGTATGGAGGCAGCAGTAAAAGAGATGACAGGGAGGGCGTGGGTTATAGAGGCATCAGTAAAGGCGATGACAGGGAGGCCATGGGGTATGGAGGCATCAGTAAAGGCGATGACAGGGCGGGCATGGGGTATGCAGGCATCAGTAAAGGCGATGACAGGGCGGGCATGGGGTATGGAGGCAGCAGTAAAGGCGATGACAGGGAGGGCGTGGGGTATGGAGGCATCAGTAAAGGCGATGACAGCGAGGGCATGGGGTATGGAGGCAGCAGTAAAAGCGATGCCAGGGAGGGAATGGAGTATGGAGGCAGCAGTAAAGGCGATGACAGGGAGGGCGTGGGGTATAGAGGCAGTAGTAAAGGCGATGACAGGGAGGGCATGGAGTATGGAGGCAGCAGTAAAGGCGATGACAGGGAGGGCATGGAGTATGGAGGCAGCAGTAAAAGCGATGCCAGGGAGGGAATGGAGTATGGAGGCATCAGTAAAGGCGATGACAGGGCGGGCATGGGGTATGGAGGCAGCAGTACAGGCGATGACAGGGAGGGCATGGAGTATGGAGGCAGCAGTACAAGCGATGACAGGGAGGGCATGGAGTATGCAGGCATCAGTAAAGGCGATGACAGAGAGGGCATGGAGTATGGAGGCCGCGGTCAAGGCGATGACAGAGAGGGCATGGAGGCAGCAGTACAAGCGATGACAGGGAGGGCATGGAGTATGGAGGCAGCAGTAAAGGCGATGACAGGGAGGGCATGGGGTATGGAGGCACCAGTAAAGGCGATGACAGGGCGGGCATGGGGTATGGAGGCAGCAGTAAAGGCGATGACAGGGAGGGCATGGAGTATGGAGGCAGCAGTAAAAGAGATGACAGGGCGGGCATGGAGTATGGAGGCAGCGGTAAAGGCGATGACAGGGCGGGCATGGGGAATGGAGGCATCAGTAAAGGCAATGACAGGGCGGGCATGGGGTATGGAGGCGTCAGTAAAGGTGACGACAGGGAGGCCATGGGTTATGGGGGCATCAGTAAAGGCGATGACAGGGAGGGCATGGGGTATGTAGGCAGCAGTAAAGGCGATGACAGGGAGGGCATGGGGTATGGAGGCAGCGGTAAAGGCGATGACAGCGAGGGCGTGGGGTATGGAGGCAACAGTAAAGGCGATGACAGGGAGGGCATGGAGTATACAGGCATCAGTAAAGGCGATGACAGGGAGGGCATGGACGCATGAGTAAAAGCGATGACAGGGAGGGCATGGAGTATGGAGGCATCAGCAAAGGCGATGACAGGGAGGGCATGGGGTATGCAGGCAGCAGTAAAGGCGATGACAGGGAGGGCATGGAGTATGGAGGCAGCAGTACAAGCGATGACAGGGAGGGCATGGAGTATGGAGGCAGCAGTAAAGGCGATGACAGGGCGGGCATGGAATATGGAGGCAGCAGTAAAAGCGATGCCAGGGAGGGAATGGAGTATGGAGGCATCAGTAAAGGCGATGACAGGGCGGGCATGGGGTATGGAGGCAGCAGTACAGGCGATGACAGGGAGGGCATGGAGTATGGAGGCAGCAGTACAAGCGATGACAGGGAGGGCATGGAGTATGCAGGCATCAGTAAAGGCGATGACAGAGAGGGCATGGAGTATGGAGGCCGCGGTCAAGGCGATGACAGAGAGGGCATGGAGGCAGCAGTACAAGCGATGACAGGGAGGGCATGGAGTATGGAGGCAGCAGTAAAGGCGATGACAGGGAGGGCATGGGGTATGGAGGCACCAGTAAAGGCGATGACAGGGAGGGCATGGAGTATGGAGGCATCAGTAAAGGCGATGACAGGGCGGGCATGGGGTATGGAGGCAGCAGTAAAGGCGATGACAGGGAGGGCATGGAGTATGGAGGCAGCAGTAAAAGAGATGACAGGGAGGGCGTGGGTTATAGAGGCATCAGTAAAGGCGATGACAGGGAGGCCATGGGGTATGGAGGCATCAGTAAAGGCGATGACAGGGCGGGCATGGGGTATGCAGGCATCAGTAAAGGCGATGACAGGGCGGGCATGGGGTATGGAGGCAGCAGTAAAGGCGATGACAGGGAGGGCGTGGGGTATGGAGGCATCAGTAAAGGCGATGACAGCGAGGGCATGGGGTATGGAGGCAGCAGTAAAAGCGATGCCAGGGAGGGAATGGAGTATGGAGGCAGCAGTAAAGGCGATGACAGGGAGGGCGTGGGGTATAGAGGCAGTAGTAAAGGCGATGACAGGGAGGGCATGGAGTATGGAGGCAGCAGTAAAGGCGATGACAGGGAGGACATGCAGTATGCAGGCAGCAGTAAATGCGATGACAGGGCGGGCATGGGGTATAGAGGCATCAGTAAAGGCGATGACAGGGAGGGCATGGAGTATGGAGGCAGCAGTACAAGCAATGACAGGCAGGGCATGGAGTATCCAGGCATCAGTAAAGACAATGACAGGGAGGGCATGGAGTATGGAGGCAGCGGCAAAGGCGATGACAGGGAGGGCGTGGGGTATAGAGGCAGCAGTAAAGGCGATGACAGGGAGGGCGTGGGGTATGGAGGCAGCAGTAAAGGCGATGACAGGGAGGGCGTGGGGTATAGCGGCAGTAGTAAAGGCGATGAAAGGGAGGGCATTGGGTATGGAGGCAGCAGTACAAGCAATGACAGGGAGGGCATGGAGTATGGAGGCATCAGTAAAGGCGATAACAGGGCGGGCATGGGGTATGGAGGCAGCAGTACAAGCAATGACAGAGAGGGCATGGAGTATGGAGGCATCAGTAAAGGCGATGACAGGGCGGGCATGGGGTATGCAGGCATCAGTAAAGGCGATGACAGCTAGGGCATGGAGTATGGAGGCATCAGTAAAGGCGATAACAGGGCGGGCATGGGGTATGGAGGCAGCAGTAAAGGCGATGACAGGGAGGGCATATAGTATGGAGGCAGCAGTAAAAGCGATGCCAGGGAGGGCATGGAGTATGGAGGCAGCAGTAAAGGCCATGACAGGGCGGGCAAGCAGTATGGAGGCATCAGTAAAGGCGATGACAGGGCGGGCATGGAGTATGGAGGCAGCGGTAAAGGCGATGACAAAGAGGGCATGGAGTATGGAGGCATCAGTAAAAGCGACGACAGGGAGGGCATGGAGTATGGAGGCGTCAGTAAAGGTGATGACAGGGAGGGCATGGAGTATGGAGGCAGCGGTAAAGGCGATGACAGGGAGGGCATGGAGTATGGAGGCAGCGGTCAAGGCGATGACAGGGAGGGCATGGAGTATGCAGGCATCAGTAAAGACAATGACAGGGAGGGCATGGGGTATGGAGGCAGCGGTAAAGGCGATGACAGGGAGGGCATGGAGTATGGAGGCAGCAGTAAAAGCGATGACAGGGAGGGCATGGAGTATGGAGGCGTCAGTAAAGGCAATGACAGGGAGGGCATGGAGTATGGAGGCAGCGGTAAAGGCGATGGTAGAGAGGGCATGGAGGCAGCCGTAAAGGCGATCACAGGGAGGGCATGGAGTATGGAGGCAACAGTAAAGGCGATGACAGGGCGGGCAAGCAGTATGGAGGTATCAGTAAAGACGATGACAGGGCGGGCATGGATTCTGGAGGCATCAGTAAAGGCGATGACAGGGAGGGCATGGAGTATGGAGGCATCAGTAAAGGCGATGACAGGGAGGGCATGGAATATACAGGCATCAGTAAAGGCGATGACAGGAAGGGCATGGAGTATGGAGGCAGCAGTAAAGGCGATGAGAGAGAGGGCATGGAGTATAGAGGCGTCAGTAAAGGCGATGACAGGGAGGGCATGGAATATGGAGGCATCAGTAAAGGCGATGACAGGGCGGGCATGGGGTATTGAGGCATCAGTAAAGGCGATGACAGGGCGGGCATGGGGTATGGAGGCAACGGTAAAGGCGATGACAGGGCGGGCATGGGGTATGGAGGCATCAGTAAAGGCGATGACAGGGAGGGCATGGAGTATGGAGGCATCAGTAAAGACGATGACAGGGAGGGCATGGAGTATGGAGGCAGCGGTAAAGGCGATGACAGGGAGGGCATGGAGTATGCAGGCATCAGTAAAGGCGATGACAGGGAGGGCATGGTGCATGCAGGCATCAGTAAAGGCGATGACAGGGAGGGCATGGAGTATGGAGGCAGCGGTAAAGGCGATGACAGGGAGGGCATGGAGTATGCAGGCATCAGTAAAGACAATGACAGGGAGGGCAAGGAGTATGGTGGCAGCGGTAAAGGCGATGACAAAGAGGGCATGGAGGCAGCCGTAAAGGCGATGACAGGGAGGGCATGGAGTATGGAGGCATCAGTAAAGGCAATGACAGGGCGGGCAAGCAGTATGGAGGTATCAGTAAAGACGATGACAGGGCGGTCATGGATTCTGGAGGCATCAGTAAAGGCGATGACAGGGAGGGCATGGAGTATGGAGGCATCAGAAACGGCGATGACAGGGAGGGCATAGAGTATACAGGCAACAGTAAAGGCGATGACAGGAAGGGCATGGAATATGGAGGCAGCAGTAAAGGCGATGACAGAGAGGGCACGGAGTATAGAGGCGTCAGTAAAGGCGATGACAGGGAGGGCATGGAATATGGAGGCATCTGTAAAGGCGATGACAGGGCGGGCATGGGGTATTGAGGCATCAGTAAAGGCGATGACAGGGAGGGCTGGGAGTATGGAGGCATCAGTAAAGGCGATGACAGGGCGGGCATGGGGTATGGAGGCATCAGTAAAAGCGAAGACAGGGAGGGCAGGGGTATGGAGGCATCAGTAAAGGCGATGACAGGGCGGGCATGGAGTATGGAGGCAGCGGCAAAGGCGATGACAGGGAGGGCGTGGGGTATAGAGGCAGCAGTAAAGGCGATGACAGGGCGGGCATGGGATATGGAGGCAGCAGTAAAGGCGATGACAGGGAGGGCGTGGGGTATAGCGGCAGTAGTAAAGGCGATGACAGGGAGGGCATTGGGTATGGAGGCAGCAGTACAAGCAATGACAGGGAGGGCATGGAGTATGGAGGCATCAGTAAAGGCGATAACAGGGCGGGCATGGGGTATGGAGGCAGCAGTACAAGCAATGACAGAGAGGGCATGGAGTATGGAGGCATCAGTAAAGGCGATGACAGGGCGGGCATGGGGTATGCAGGCATCAGTAAAGGCGATGACAGCTAGGGCATGGAGTATGGAGGCATCAGTAAAGGCGATAACAGGGCGGGCATGGGGTATGGAGGCAGCAGTAAAGGCGATGACAGGGAGGGCATATAGTATGGAGGCAGCAGTAAAAGCGATGCCAGGGAGGGCATGGAGTATGGAGGCAGCAGTAAAGGCCATGACAGGGCGGACAAGCAGTATGGAGGCATCAGTAAAGGCGATGACAGGGCGGGCATGGAGTATGGAGGCAGCGGTAAAGGCGATGACAAAGAGGGCATGGGGTATGGAGGCATCAGTAAAAGCGACGACAGGGAGGGCATGGAGTATGGAGGCGTCAGTAAAGGTGATGACAGGGAGGGCATGGAGTATGGAGGCAGCGGTAAAGGCGATGACAGGGAGGGCATGGAGTATGGAGGCAGCGGTCAAGGCGATGACAGGGAGGGCATGGAGTATGCAGGCATCAGTAAAGACAATGACAGGGAGGGCATGGGGTATGGAGACAGCGGTAAAGGCGATGACAGGGAGGGCATGGAGTATGGAGGCAGCAGTAAAAGCGATGACAGGGAGGGCATGGAGTATGGAGGCGTCAGTAAAGGCAATGACAGGGACTGCATGGAGTATGGAGGCAGCGGTAAAGGCGATGACAGGGAGGGCATGGAGTATGCAGGCATCAGTAAAGACAATGACAGGGAGGGCATGGAGTATGGAGGCAGCGGTAAAGGCGATGGTAGAGAGGGCATGGAGGCAGCCGTAAAGGCGATCACAGGGAGGGCATGGAGTATGGAGGCAACAGTAAAGGCGATGACAGGGCGGGCAAGCAGTATGGAGGTATCAGTAAAGACGATGACAGGGCGGGCATGGATTCTGGAGGCATCAGTAAAGGCGATGACAGGGAGGGCATGGAGTATGGAGGCATCAGTAAAGGCGATGACAGGGAGGGCATGGAATATACAGGCATCAGTAAAGGCGATGACAGGAAGGGCATGGAGTATGGAGGCAGCAGTAAAGGCGATGAGAGAGAGGGCATGGAGTATAGAGGCGTCAGTAAAGGCGATGACAGGGAGGGCATGGAATATGGAGGCATCAGTAAAGGCGATGACAGGGCGGGCATGGGGTATTGAGGCATCAGTAAAGGCGATGACAGGGCGGGCATGGGGTATGGAGGCAACGGTAAAGGCGATGACAGGGCGGGCATGGGGTATGGAGGCATCAGTAAAGGCGATGACAGGGAGGGCATGGAGTATGGAGGCATCAGTAAAGACGATGACAGGGAGGGCATGGAGTATGGAGGCAGCGGTAAAGGCGATGACAGGGAGGGCATGGAGTATGCAGGCATCAGTAAAGGCGATGACAGGGAGGGCATGGTGCATGCAGGCATCAGTAAAGGCGATGACAGGGAGGGCATGGAGTATGGAGGCAGCGGTAAAGGCGATGACAGGGAGGGCATGGAGTATGCAGGCATCAGTAAAGACAATGACAGGGAGGGCAAGGAGTATGGTGGCAGCGGTAAAGGCGATGACAAAGAGGGCATGGAGGCAGCCGTAAAGGCGATGACAGGGAGGGCATGGAGTATGGAGGCATCAGTAAAGGCAATGACAGGGCGGGCAAGCAGTATGGAGGTATCAGTAAAGACGATGACAGGGCGGTCATGGATTCTGGAGGCATCAGTAAAGGCGATGACAGGGAGGGCATGGAGTATGGAGGCATCAGAAACGGCGATGACAGGGAGGGCATAGAGTATACAGGCAACAGTAAAGGCGATGACAGGAAGGGCATGGAATATGGAGGCAGCAGTAAAGGCGATGACAGAGAGGGCACGGAGTATAGAGGCGTCAGTAAAGGCGATGACAGGGAGGGCATGGAATATGGAGGCATCAGTAAAGGCGATGACAGGGCGGGCATGGGGTATTGAGGCATCAGTAAAGGCGATGACAGGGAGGGCTGGGAGTATGGAGGCATCAGTAAAGGCGATGACAGGGCGGGCATGGGGTATGGAGGCATCAGTAAAAGCGAAGACAGGGAGGGCAGGGGTATGGAGGCATCAGTAAAGGCGATGACAGGGCGGGCATGGAGTATGGAGGCAGCGGTAAAGGCGATGACAGGGCGGATATGGGGTATGGAGGCATCAGTAAAGGCGATGACAGGGCGGGCATGGGATATGGAGGCAGCAGTAAAGGCGATGACAGGGAGGGCGTGGGGTATAGCGGCAGTAGTAAAGGCGATGACAGATAGGGCATTGGGTATGGAGGCAGCAGTACAAGCAATGACAGGGAGGGCATGGAGTATGGAGGCATCAGTAAAGGCGATAACAGGGCGGGCATGGGGTATGGAGGCAGCAGTACAAGCAATGACAGAGAGGGCATGGAGTATGGAGGCATCAGTAAAGGCGATGACAGGGCGGGCATGGGGTATGCAGGCATCAGTAAAGGCGATGACAGCTAGGGCATGGAGTATGGAGGCATCAGTAAAGGCGATAACAGGGCGGGCATGGGGTATGGAGGCAGCAGTAAAGGCGATGACAGGGAGGGCATATAGTATGGAGGCAGCAGTAAAAGCGATGCCAGGGAGGGCATGGAGTATGGAGGCAGCAGTAAAGGCCATGACAGGGCGGGCAAGCAGTATGGAGGCATCAGTAAAGGCGATGACAGGGCGGGCATGGAGTATGGAGGCAGCGGTAAAGGCGATGACAAAGAGGGCATGGAGTATGGAGGCATCAGTAAAAGCGACGACAGGGAAGGCATGGAGTATGGAGGCGTCAGTAAAGGTGATGACAGGGAGGGCATGGAGTATGGAGGCAGCGGTAAAGGCGATGACAGGGAGGGCATGGAGTATGGAGGCAGCGGTCAAGGCGATGACAGGGAGGGCATGGAGTATGCAGGCATCAGTAAAGACAATGACAGGGAGGGCATGGGGTATGGAGGCAGCGGTAAAGGCGATGACAGGGAGGGCATGGAGTATGGAGGCAGCAGTAAAAGCGATGACAGGGAGGGCATGGAGTATGGAGGCGTCAGTAAAGGCAATGACAGGGAGGGCATGGAGTATGGAGGCAGCGGTAAAGGCGATGACAGGGAGGGCATGGAGTATGCAGGCATCAGTAAAGACAATGACAGGGAGGGCATGGAGTATGGAGGCAGCGGTAAAGGCGATGGTAGAGAGGGCATGGAGGCAGCCGTAAAGGCGATCACAGGGAGGGCATGGAGTATGGAGGCAACAGTAAAGGCGATGACAGGGCGGGCAAGCAGTATGGAGGTATCAGTAAAGACGATGACAGGGCGGGCATGGATTCTGGAGGCATCAGTAAAGGCGATGACAGGGAGGGCATGGAGTATGGAGGCATCAGTAAAGGCGATGACAGGGAGGGCATGGAATATACAGGCATCAGTAAAGGCGATGACAGGAAGGGCATGGAGTATGGAGGCAGCAGTAAAGGCGATGAGAGAGAGGGCATGGAGTATAGAGGCGTCAGTAAAGGCGATGACAGGGAGGGCATGGAATATGGAGGCATCAGTAAAGGCGATGACAGGGCGGGCATGGGGTATTGAGGCATCAGTAAAGGCGATGACAGGGCGGGCATGGGGTATGGAGGCAACGGTAAAGGCGATGACAGGGCGGGCATGGGGTATGGAGGCATCAGTAAAGGCGATGACAGGGAGGGCATGGAGTATGGAGGCATCAGTAAAGACGATGACAGGGAGGGCATGGAGTATGGAGGCAGCGGTAAAGGCGATGACAGGGAGGGCATGGAGTATGCAGGCATCAGTAAAGGCGATGACAGGGAGGGCATGGTGCATGCAGGCATCAGTAAAGGCGATGACAGGGAGGGCATGGAGTATGGAGGCAGCGGTAAAGGCGATGACAGGGAGGGCATGGAGTATGCAGGCATCAGTAAAGACAATGACAGGGAGGGCAAGGAGTATGGTGGCAGCGGTAAAGGCGATGACAAAGAGGGCATGGAGGCAGCCGTAAAGGCGATGACAGGGAGGGCATGGAGTATGGAGGCATCAGTAAAGGCAATGACAGGGCGGGCAAGCAGTATGGAGGTATCAGAAACGGCGATGACAGGGAGGGCATAGAGTATACAGGCATCAGTAAAGGCGATGACAGGAAGGGCATGGAATATGGAGGCAGCAGTAAAGGCGATGACAGAGAGGGCACGGAGTATAGAGGCGTCAGTAAAGGCGATGACAGGGAGGGCATGGAATATGGAGGCATCAGTAAAGGCGATGACAGGGCGGGCATGGGGTATTGAGGCATCAGTAAAGGCGATGACAGGGAGGGCTGGGAGTAAGGAGGCATCAGTAAAGGCGATGACAGGGCGGGCATGGGGTATGGAGGCATCAGTAAAAGCGAAGACAGGGAGGGCAGGGGTATGGAGGCATCAGTAAAGGCGATGACAGGAAGGGCATGGAGTATGGAAGCAGCGGTAAAGGCGTTGACAAGGAGGGAATGGAGTATGGAGGCATCAGTAAAGACGATGACAGGGCGGATATGGGGTATAATGGCAACAGTAAAGGCGATGACAGGGAGGGCATGGGGTATGGAGGCAGCAGTAAAGGCGATGACAAGGAGGGCATGGAGTATGGAGGCAGCGGTAAAGGCGATGACAGGGAGGGCATGGGGTATGGAGGCATCAGTAAAGGCGATGACAGGGCGGGCATGGAGTATGGAGGCAGCGGTAAAGGCGATGACAGGGCGGATATGGGGTATGGAGGCATCAGTAAAGGCGATGACAAGGCGGGCATGGGATATGGAGGCATCAGTAAAGGCGATGACAGGGCGGGCATGGGGTATGGAGGCAGCAGTACAAGCAATGACAGAGAGGGCATGGAGTATGGAGGCATCAGTAAAGGCGATGACAGGGCGGGCATGGATTCTGGAGGCATCAGTAAAGGCGATGACAGGGCGGGCATGGGGTATTGAGGCATCAGTAAAGGCGATGACAGGGCGGGCATGGGGTATGGAGGCAACGGTAAAGGCGATGACAGGGCGGGCATGGGGTATGGAGGCATCAGTAAAGGCGATGACAGGGAGGGCATGGAGTATGGAGGCATCAGTAAAGACGATGACAGGGAGGGCATGGAGTATGGAGGCAGCGGTAAAGGCGATGACAGGGAGGGCATGGAGTATGCAGGCATCAGTAAAGGCGATGACAGGGAGGGCATGGTGCATGCAGGCATCAGTAAAGGCGATGACAGGGAGGGCATGGAGTATGGAGGCAGCGGTAAAGGCGATGACAGGGAGGGCATGGAGTATGCAGGCATCAGTAACGACAATGACAGGGAGGGCAAGGAGTATGGTGGCAGCGGTAAAGGCGATGACAAAGAGGGCATGGAGGCAGCCGTAAAGGCGATGACAGGGAGGGCATGGAGTATGGAGGCATCAGTAAAGGCAATGACAGGGCGGGCAAGCAGTATGGAGGTATCAGTAAAGACGATGACAGGGCGGTCATGGATTCTGGAGGCATCAGTAAAGGCGATGACAGGGAGGGCATGGAGTATGGAGGCATCAGAAACGGCGATGACAGGGAGGGCATAGAGTATACAGGCAACAGTAAAGGCGATGACAGGAAGGGCATGGAATATGGAGGCAGCAGTAAAGGCGATGACAGAGAGGGCACGGAGTATAGAGGCGTCAGTAAAGGCGATGACAGGGAGGGCATGGAATATGGAGGCATCAGTAAAGGCGATGACAGGGCGGGCATGGGGTATTGAGGCATCAGTAAAGGCGATGACAGGGAGGGCTGGGAGTATGGAGGCATCAGTAAAGGCGATGACAGGGCGGGCATGGGGTATGCAGGCATCAGTAAAGGCGATGACAGGGCGGGCATGGAGTATGGAGGCAGCGGTAAAGGCGATGACAGGGCGGATATGGGGTATGGAGGCATCAGTAAAGGCGATGACAGGGCGGGCATGGGATATGGAGGCAGCAGTAAAGGCGATGACAGGGAGGGCGTGGGGTATAGCGGCAGCAGTAAAGGCGATGACAGGGAGGGCATTGGGTATGGAGGCAGCAGTACAAGCAATGACAGGGAGGGCATGGAGTATGGAGGCATCAGTAAAGGCGATAACAGGGCGGGCATGGGGTATGGAGGCAGCAGTACAAGCAATGACAGAGAGGGCATGGAGTATGGAGGCATCAGTAAAGGCGATGACAGGGCGGGCATGGGGTATGCAGGCATCAGTAAAGGCGATGACAGCTAGGGCATGGAGTATGGAGGCATCAGTAAAGGCGATAACAGGGCGGGCATGGGGTATGGAGGCAGCAGTAAAGGCGATGACAGGGAGGGCATATAGTATGGAGGCAGCAGTAAAAGCGATGCCAGGGAGGGCATGGAGTATGGAGGCAGCAGTAAAGGCCATGACAGGGCGGGCAAGCAGTATGGAGGCATCAGTAAAGGCGATGACAGGGCGGGCATGGAGTATGGAGGCAGCGGTAAAGGCGATGACAAAGAGGGCATGGAGTATGGAGGCATCAGTAAAAGCGACGACAGGGAGGGCATGGAGTATGGAGGCGTCAGTAAAGGTGATGACAGGGAGGGCATGGAGTATGGAGGCAGCGGTAAAGGCGATGACAGGGAGGGCATGGAGTATGGAGGCAGCGGTCAAGGCGATGACAGGGAGGGCATGGAGTATGCAGGCATCAGTAAAGACAATGACAGGGAGGGCATGGGGTATGGAGGCAGCGGTAAAGGCGATGACAGGGAGGGCATGGAGTATGGAGGCAGCAGTAAAAGCGATGACCGGGAGGGCATGGAGTATGGAGGCGTCAGTAAAGGCAATGACAGGGAGGGCATGGAGTATGGAGGCAGCGGTAAAGGCGATGGTAGAGAGGGCATGGAGGCAGCCGTAAAGGCGATCACAGGGAGGGCATGGAGTATGGAGGCAACAGTAAAGGCGATGACAGGGCGGGCAAGCAGTATGGAGGTATCAGTAAAGACGATGACAGGGCGGGCATGGATTCTGGAGGCATCAGTAAAGGCGATGACAGGGAGGGCATGGAGTATGGAGGCATCAGTAAAGGCGATGACAGGGAGGGCATGGAATATACAGGCATCAGTAAAGGCGATGACAGGAAGGGCATGGAGTATGGAGGCAGCAGTAAAGGCGATGAGAGAGAGGGCATGGAGTATAGAGGCGTCAGTAAAGGCGATGACAGGGAGGGCATGGAATATGGAGGCATCAGTAAAGGCGATGACAGGGCGGGCATGGAGTATGGAGGCAGCGGTAAAGGCGATGACAGGGAGGGCATGGAGTATGCAGGCATCAGTAAAGGCGATGACAGGGAGGGCATGGTGCATGCAGGCATCAGTAAAGGCGATGACAGGGAGGGCATGGAGTATGGAGGCAGCGGTAAAGGCGATGACAGGGAGGGCATGGAGTATGCAGGCATCAGTAAAGACAATGACAGGGAGGGCAAGGAGTATGGTGGCAGCGGTAAAGGCGATGACAAAGAGGGCATGGAGGCAGCCGTAAAGGCGATGACAGGGAGGGCATGGAGTATGGAGGCATCAGTAAAGGCAATGACAGGGCGGGCAAGCAGTATGGAGGTATCAGAAACGGCGATGACAGGGAGGGCATAGAGTATACAGGCATCAGTAAAGGCGATGACAGGAAGGGCATGGAATATGGAGGCAGCAGTAAAGGCGATGACAGAGAGGGCACGGAGTATAGAGGCGTCAGTAAAGGCGATGACAGGGAGGGCATGGAATATGGAGGCATCAGTAAAGGCGATGACAGGGCGGGCATGGGGTATTGAGGCATCAGTAAAGGCGATGACAGGGAGGGCTGGGAGTATGGAGGCATCAGTAAAGGCGATGACAGGGCGGGCATGGGGTATGGAGGCATCAGTAAAAGCGAAGACAGGGAGGGCAGGGGTATGGAGGCATCAGTAAAGGCGATGACAGGAAGGGCATGGAGTATGGAAGCAGCGGTAAAGGCGTTGACAAGGAGGGAATGGAGTATGGAGGCATCAGTAAAGACGATGACAGGGCGGATATGGGGTATAATGGCAACAGTAAAGGCGATGACAGGGAGGGCATGGGGTATGGAGGCAGCAGTAAAGGCGATGACAAGGAGGGCATGGAGTATGGAGGCAGCGGTAAAGGCGATGACAGGGAGGGCATGGGGTATGGAGGCATCAGTAAAGGCGATGACAGGGCGGGCATGGAGTATGGAGGCAGCGGTAAAGGCGATGACAGGGCGGATATGGGGTATGGAGGCATCAGTAAAGGCGATGACAAGGCGGGCATGGGATATGGAGGCATCAGTAAAGGCGATGACAGGGCGGGCATGGGGTATGGAGGCAGCAGTACAAGCAATGACAGAGAGGGCATGGAGTATGGAGGCATCAGTAAAGGCGATGACAGGGCGGGCATGGGGTATGCAGGCATCAGTAAAGGCGATGACAGCTAGGGAATGGAGTATGGAGGCATCAGTAAAGGCGATAACAGGGCGGGCATGGGGTATGGAGGCAGCAGTAAAGGCGATGACAAGGAGGGCATATAGTATGGAGGCAGCAGTAAAAGCGATGCCAGGGAGGGCATGGAGTATGGAGGCAGCAGTAAAGGCCATGACAGGGCGGACAAGCAGTATGGAGGCATCAGTAAAGGCGATGACAGGGCGGGCATGGAGTATGGAGGCAGCGGTAAAGGCGATGACAAAGAGGGCATGGAGTATGGAGGCATCAGTAAAAGCGACGACAGGGAGGGCATGGAGTATGGAGGCGTCAGTAAAGGTGATGACAGGGAGGGCATGGAGTATGGAGGCAGCGGTAAAGGCGATGACAGGGAGGGCATGGAGTATGGAGGGAGCGGTCAAGGCGATGACAGGGAGGGCATGGAGTATGCAGGCATCAGTAAAGACAATGACAGGGAGGGCATGGGGTATGGAGGCAGCGGTAAAGGCGATGACAGGGAGGGCATGGAGTATGGAGGCAGCAGTAAAAGCGATGACAGGGAGGGCATGGAGTATGGAGGCGTCAGTAAAGGCAATGACAGGGAGGGCATGGAGTATGGAGGCAGCGGTAAAGGCGATGACAGGGAGGGCATGGAGTATGCAGGCATCAGTAAAGACAATGACAGGGAGGGCATGGAGTATGGAGGCAGCGGTAAAGGCGATGGTAGAGAGGGCATGGAGGCAGCCGTAAAGGCGATCACAGGGAGGGCATGGAGTATGGAGGCAACAGTAAAGGCGATGACAGGGCGGGCAAGCAGTATGGAGGTATCAGTAAAGACGATGACAGGGCGGGCATGGATTCTGGAGGCATCAGTAAAGGCGATGACAGGGAGGGCATGGAGTATGGAGGCATCAGTAAAGGCGATGACAGGGAGGGCATGGAATATACAGGCATCAGTAAAGGCGATGACAGGAAGGGCATGGAGTATGGAGGCAGCAGTAAAGGCGATGAGAGAGAGGGCATGGAGTATAGAGGCGTCAGTAAAGGCGATGACAGGGAGGGCATGGAATATGGAGGCATCAGTAAAGGCGATGACAGGGCGGGCATGGGGTATTGAGGCATCAGTAAAGGCGATGACAGGGCGGGCATGGGGTATGGAGGCAACGGTAAAGGCGATGACAGGGCGGGCATGGGGTATGGAGGCATCAGTAAAGGCGATGACAGGGAGGGCATGGAGTATGGAGGCATCAGTAAAGACGATGACAGGGAGGGCATGGAGTATGGAGGCAGCGGTAAAGGCGATGACAGGGAGGGCATGGAGTATGCAGGCATCAGTAAAGGCGATGACAGGGAGGGCATGGTGCATGCAGGCATCAGTAAAGGCGATGACAGGGAGGGCATGGAGTATGGAGGCAGCGGTAAAGGCGATGACAGGGAGGGCATGGAGTATGCAGGCATCAGTAAAGACAATGACAGGGAGGGCAAGGACTATGGTGGCAGCGGTAAAGGCGATGACAAAGAGGGCATGGAGGCAGCCGTAAAGGCGATGACAGGGAGGGCATGGAGTATGGAGGCATCAGTAAAGGCAATGACAGGGCGGGCAAGCAGTATGGAGGTATCAGTAAAGACGATGACAGGGCGGATATGGGGTATAATGGCAACAGTAAAGGCGATGACAGGGAGGGCATGGGGTATGGAGGCAGCAGTAAAGGCGATGACAAGGAGGGCATGGAGTATGGAGGCAGCGGTAAAGGCGATGACAGGGAGGGCATGGGGTATGGAGGCATCAGTAAAGGCGATGACAGGGCGGGCATGGAGTATGGAGGCAGCGGTAAAGGCGATGACAGGGCGGATATGGGGTATGGAGGCATCAGTAAAGGCGATGACAGGGCGGGCATGGGATATGGAGGCATCAGTAAAGGTGATGACAGGGATGGCATGGGGTATGGAGGCAGCGGTAAAGGCGATGACAGGGAGGGCATGGAGGCATCAGTAAAAGCGATGACAGGGAGGGCATGGAGTATGGAGGCAACAGTAAAGGCGATGACAGGGCGGGCATGGGCTATGGAAGCAGCGGCAAAGGCGATGACAGGGAGGGCATGGAGTATGGAGGCATCAGTAAAGACGATGACAGGGCGGATATGGGGTATAAAGGCAACAGTAAAGGCGATGACAGGGAGGGCATGGGGTATGGAGGCAGCAGTAAAGGCGATGACAAGGAGGGCATGGAGTATGGAGGCAGCGGTAAAGGCGATGACAGGGAGGGCATTGGGTATGGAGGCATCAGTAAAGGCGATGACAGAGCGGGCATGGAGTATGGAGGCAGCGGTAAAGGCGATGACAGGGCGGATATGGGGTATGGAGGCATCAGTAAAGGCAATGACAGGGCGGGCATGGGATATGGAGGCATCAGTAAAGGTGATGACAGGGAGGGCATGGGGTATGGAGGCAGCGGTAAAGGCGATGACAGGGAGGGCATGGAGGCATCAGTAAAAGCGATGACAGGGAGGGCATGGAGTATGGAGGCAGCAGTAAAGGCGATGACAGGGCGGGCATGGGGTATGGAAGCAGCGGTAAAGGCGATGACAGGGAGGGCATGGAGGCATCAGTAAAGGCGATGACAGGGCGGGCATGGAGTATGGAGGCAGCGGTAAAGGCGATGACAGGGCGGAGATGGGGTATGGAGGCATCAGTAAAGGCGATGACAGGGCGGGCATGGGATATGGAGGCATCAGTAAAGGTGATGACAGGGAGGGCATGGGGTATGGAGGCAGCGGTAAAGGCGATGACAGGGAGGGCATGGAGGCATCAGTAAAAGCGATGACAGGGAGGGCATGGGGTATGGAGGCAGCAGTAAAGGCGATGACAGGGCGGGCATGGGGTATGGAAGCAGCGGTAATGGCGATGACAGGGAGGGCATGGAGTATGGAGGCATCAGTAAAGACGATGACAGGGCGGATATGGGGTATAAAGGCAACAGTAAAGGCGATGACAGGGAGGGCATGGGGTATGGAGGCAGCAGTAAAGGCGATGACAAGGAGGGCATGGAGTATGGAGGCAGCGGTAAAGGCGATGGCAGGGAGGGCATGGGGTATGGAGGCATCAGTAAAGGCGATGACAGAGCGGGCATGGAGTATGGAGGCAGCGGTAAAGGCGATGACAGGGCGGATATGGGGTATGGAGGCATCAGTAAAGGCGATGACAGGGCGGGCATGGGATATGGAGGCATCAGTAAAGGTGATGACAGGGAGGGCATGGGGTATGGAGGCAGCGGTAAAGGCGATGACAGGGAGGGCATGGAGGCATCAGTAAAAGCGATGACAGGGAGGGCATGGAGTATGGAGGCAGCAGTAAAGGCGATGACAGGGCGGGCATGGGGTATGGAAGCAGCGGTAAGGGCGATGACAGGGAGGGCATGGAGGCATCAGTAAAAGCGATGACAGGGTGGGCATGGAGTGTGGAGGCATCAGCAAAGGCGATGACAGGGCGGGCATGAGGTATGGAGGCAGCAGTAAAGGCGATGACAGGGAGGCATGGAGTATGGAGGCAGCAGTACAAGCGATGATAGGGAGGGCATGGAGTACGGGGGCATCAGTAAAGGCGATGACAGGGCGGGCATGGGGTATGCAGGCATCAGTAAAGGCGATGACAGGGAGGGCATGGAGTATGGAGGCAGCAGTACAAACGATGACAGGGAGGGCATGGAGTATGCAGGCATCAGTAAAGACAATGACAGGGCGGGCATGGGGTATGGAGGCAGCAGTACAAGCGATGACAGGGAGGGCATGGAGTATGTAGGCATCAGTAAAGGCGATGACAGGGAGGGCATGGAGTATGGAGGCAGCGGTAAAGGCGATGACAGAGAGGGCATGGAGGCAGCAGTACAAGCGATGACAGGGAGGGCATGGAGTATGGAGGCAGCAGTAAAGGCGATGACAGGGAGGGCATGGGGTATGGAGGCAGCAGTAAAGGCGATGGCAGGGGGGGCATGGAGGCATCAGTAAAAGCGATGACAGGGAGGGCATGGAATATGGAGGCATCAGTAAAGGCGATGACAGGGCGGGCATGGGGTATGGAGGCAGCAGTAAAGGCGATGAGAGGGAGGGCATGGAGTATGGAGGCAGCAGTAAAGGCGATGACAGGGCGGGCATGGGGTATGGAGGCATCAGTAAAGGCGATGACAGGGAAGCCATGGGGTATGGGGGCATCAGTAAAGGCGATGACAGGGAGGGCATGGGGTATGTAGGCAGCAGTAAAGGCGATGACAGGGAGGGCATGGGGTATGGAGGCAGCGGTAAAGGCGATGACAGCGAGGGCGTTGGGTATGGAGGCGTCAGTAAAGGCGATGACAGGGCGGGCATGGGGTATGGAGGAAGCGGTAAAGGCGATGACAGGGAGGGCATGGAGGCATCAGTAAAAGCGATGACAGGGAGGGCATGGAGTATGGAGGCATCAGTAAAGGCAATGACAGGGCGGGCATGGGGTATGGAGGCAGCAGTAAAGGCGATGACAGGGAGGGCATGGAATATGGAGGCAGCAGTACAAGCGATGACAGGGAGGGCATGGAGTATGCAGGCATCAGTAAAGACAATGACAGGGCGGGCATGGGGTATGGAGGCATCAGTAAAGGCGATGACAGGGAGGGCATGGAGTATGGAGGCCGCGGTAAAGGCTATGACAGAGAGGGCATGGAGGCAGCAGTACAAGCGATGACAGGGAGGGCATGGAGTATGGAGGCAGCAGTAAAGGCGATGACAGGGAGGGCATGGGGTATGGAGGCAGCAGTAAAGGCGATGACAGGGAGGGCATGGAGTATGGAGGCATCGGTAAAGGCGATGACAGGGCGGGCATGGGGTATGGAGGCAGCAGTAAAGGCGATGACAGGGTGGGCATGGAGTATGGAGGCAGCAGTAAAAGCGATGCCAGGGAGGGATTGGAGTATGGAGGCAGCAGTAAAAGAGATGACACAGAGGGCGTGGGTTATAGAGGCATCAGTAAAGACGATTACAGGGAGGCCATGGGGTATGGAGGCATCAGTAAAGGCGATGACAGGGCGGGCATGGGGTATGCAGGCATCAGTAAAGGCGATGACAGGGCGGGCATGGGGTATAGAGGCAGTAGTAAAGGCGATGACAGGGAGGGCATGAAGTATGGAGGCAGCAGTAAAAGCGACGCCAGGGAGGGAATGGAGTATGGGGGCATCAGTAAAGGCGATGACAGGGCGGGCATGGGGTATGCAGGCATCAGTAAAGGCGATGACAGGGAGGGCATGGAGTATGGAGGCAGCAGTACAAGCGATGACAGGGAGGGCATGGAGTATGCAGGCATCAGTAAAGACAATGACAGGGCGGGCATGGGGTATGGAGGCAGCAGTACAAGCGATGACAGGGAGGGCATGGAGTATGTAGGCATCAGTAAAGGCGATGACAGGGAGGGCATGGAGTATGGAGGCAGCGGTAAAGGCGATGACAGAGAGGGCATGGAGGCAGCAGTACAAGCGATGACAGGGAGGGCATGGAGTATGGAGGCAGCAGTAAAGGCGATGACAGGGAGGGCATGGGGTATGGAGGCAGCAGTAAAGGCGATGACAGGGAGGGCATGGAGTATGGAGGCATCGGTAAAGGCGATGACAGGGCGGGCATGGGGTATGGAGGCAGCAGTAAAGGCGATGACAGGGTGGGCATGGAGTATGGAGGCAGCAGTAAAAGCGATGCCAGGGAGGGAATGGAGTATGGAGGCAGCAGTAAAAGAGATGACACAGAGGGCGTGGGTTATAGAGGCATCAGTAAAGGCGATGACAGGGAGGCCATGGGGTATGGAGGCATCAGTAAAGGCGATGACAGGGCGGGCATGGGGTATGCAGGCATCAGTAAAGGCGATGACAGGGCGGGCATGGGGTATAGAGGCAGTAGTAAAGGCGATGACAGGGAGGGCATGAAGTATGGAGGCAGCGGTAAAATCGACGCCAGGGAGGGAATGGAGTATGGGGGCATCAGTAAAGGCGATGACAGGGCGGGCATGGGGTATGCAGGCATCAGTAAAGGCGATGACAGGGAGGGCATGGAGTATGGAGGCAGCAGTACAAGCGATGACAGGGAGGGCATGGAGTATGCAGGCATCAGTAAAGACAATGACAGGGCTGGCATGGGGTATGGAGGCAGCAGTACAAGCGATGACAGGGAGGGCATGGAGTATGTAGGCATCAGTAAAGGCGATGACAGGGAGGGCATGGAGTATGGAGGCAGCGGTAAAGGCGATGACAGAGAGGGCATGGAGGCAGCAGTACAAGCGATGACAGGGAGGGCATGGAGTATGCAGGCATCAGTAAAGGCGATGACAGGGCGTGCTTGGGGTATGCAGGCATCAGTAAAGGCGATGACAGGGCGGGCATGGGGTATGGAGGCAGCAGTAAAGGCGCTGACAGGGAGGGCGTGGGGTATGGAGGCAGCAGTAAAAGCGATGCCAGGGAGGGAATGGAGTATGGAGACATCAGTAAAGGCGATGACAGGGAGGGCATGGGGTATGTAGGCAGCAGTAAAGGCGATGACAGGGAGGGCATGGGGTATGGAGGCAGCGGTAAAGGCGATGACAGCGAGGGCGTTGGGTATGGAGGCGTCAGTAAAGGCGATGACAGGGCGGGCATGGGGTATGGAGGCAGCGGTAAAGGCGATGACAGGGGGGGCATGGAGGCATCAGTAAAAGCGATGACAGGGAGGGCATGGAATATGGAGGCATCAGTAAAGGCGATGACAGGGCGGGCATGGGGTATGGAGGCAGCAGTAAAGGCGATGACAGGGAGGGCATGGAGTATGGAGGCATCAGTAAAGGCGATGACAGGGCGGGCATGGGGTATGGAGGCAGCAGTAAAGGCGATGAGAGGGAGGGCATGGAGTATGGAGGCAGCAGTAAAGGCGATGACAGGGCGGGCATGGGGTATGGAGGCATCAGTAAAGGCGATGACAGGGAGGCCATGGGGTATGGGGGCATCAGTAAAGGCGATGACAGGGAGGGCATGGGGTATGTAGGCAGCAGTAAAGGCGATGACAGGGAGGGCATGGGGTATGGAGGCAGCGGTAAAGGCGATGACAGCGAGGGCGTTGGGTATGGAGGCGTCAGTAAAGGCGATGACAGGGCGGGCATGGGGTATGGAGGAAGCGGTAAAGGCGATGACAGGGAGGGCATGGAGGCATCAGTAAAAGCGATGACAGGGAGGGCATGGAGTATGGAGGCATCAGTAAAGGCAATGACAGGGCGGGCATGGGGTATGGAGGCAGCAGTAAAGGCGATGACAGGGAGGGCATGGAATATGGAGGCAGCAGTACAAGCGATGACAGGGAGGGCATGGAGTATGCAGGCATCAGTAAAGACAATGACAGGGCGGGCATGGGGTATGGAGGCAGCAGTACAAGCGATGACAGGGAGGGCATGGAGTATGTAGGCATCAGTAAAGGCGATGACAGGGAGGGCATGGAGTATGGAGGCAGCGGTAAAGGCGATGACAGAGAGGGCATGGAGGCAGCAGTACAAGCGATGACAGGGAGGGCATGGAGTATGGAGGCAGCAGTAAAGGCGATGACAGGGAGGGCATGGGGTATGGAGGCAGCAGTAAAGGCGATGACAGGGAGGGCATGGAGTATGGAGGCATCGGTAAAGGCGATGACAGGGCGGGCATGGGGTATGGAGGCAGCAGTAAAGGCGATGACAGGGTGGGCATGGAGTATGGAGGCAGCAGTAAAAGCGATGCCAGGGAGGGAATGGAGTATGGAGGCAGCAGTAAAAGAGATGACACAGAGGGCGTGGGTTATAGGGGCATCAGTAAAGGCGATGACAGGGAGGCCATGGGGTATGGAGGCATCAGTAAAGGCGATGACAGGGCGGGCATGGGGTATGCAGGCATCAGTAAAGGCGATGACAGGGCGGGCATTGGGTATAGAGGCAGTAGTAAAGGCGATGACAGGGAGGGCATGAAGTATGGAGGCAGCAGTAAAAGCGACGCCAGGGAGGGAATGGAGTATGGGGGCATCAGTAAAGGCGATGACAGGGCGGGCATGGGGTATGCAGGCATCAGTAAAGGCGATGACAGGGAGGGCATGGAGTATGGAGGCAGCAGTACAAGCGATGACAGGGAGGGCACGGAGTATGCAGGCATCAGTAAAGACAATGACAGGGCGGGCATGGGGTATGGAGGCAGCAGTACAAGCGATGACAGGGAGGGCATGGAGTGTGTAGGCATCAGTAAAGGCGATGACAGGGAGGGCATGGAGTATGGAGGCAGCGGTAAAGGCGATGACAGAGAGGGCATGGAGGCAACAGTACAAGCGATGACAGGGAGGGCATGGAATATGCAGGCATCAGTAAAGGCGATGACAGGGCGTGCTTGGGGTATGCAGGCATCAGTAAAGGCGATGACAGGGCGGGCATGGGGTATGGAGGCAGCAGTAAAGGCGCTGACAGGGAGGGCGTGGGGTATGGAGGCAGCAGTAAAAGCGATGCCAGGGAGGGAATGGAGTATGGAGACATCAGTAAAGGCGATGACAGGGAGGGCATGGGGTATGTAGGCAGCAGTAAAGGCGATGACAGGGAGGGCATGGGGTATGGAGGCAGCGGTAAAGGCGATGACAGCGAGGGCGTTGGGTATGGAGGCGTCAGTAAAGGCGATGACAGGGAGGCCATGGGGTATGGGGGCATCAGTAAAGGCGATGACAGGGAGGGCATGGGTTATGTAGGCAGCAGTAAAGGCGATGACAGGGAGGGCATGGGGTATGGAGGCAGCGGTAAAGGCGATGACAGCGAGGGCGTTGGGTATGGAGGCGTCAGTAAAGGCGATGACAGGGCGGGCATGGGGTATGGAGGAAGCGGTAAAGGCGATGACAGGGAGGGCATGGAGGCATCAGTAAAAGCGATGGCAGGGAGGGCATGGAGTATGGAGGCATCAGTAAAGGCGATGACAGGGTGGGCATGGGGTATGGAGGCAGCAGTAAAGGCGATGACAGGGAGGGCATGGAATATGGAGGCAGCAGTACAAGCGATGACAGGGAGGGCATGGAGTATGGAGGCAGCAGTAAAGGCGATGACAGGGCGGGCATGGAGTATGGAGGCAGCAATAAAAGCGATGCCAGGGAGGGAATGGAGTATGGAGGCATCAGTAAAGGCGATGACAGGGCGGGCATGGGGTATGCAGGCATCAGTAAAGGCGATGACAGGGAGGGCATGGAGTATGGAGGCAGCAGTACAAGCGATGACAGGGAGGGCATGGAGTATGCAGGCATCAGTAAAGACAATGACAGGTGTAAACAACTGGGGTGGGTTCAATATCAATTGATTAAAGAAAAGAGCATCCAAGGAGTCAGCCTGCCATAGTGTTTTATTGTTTGTACAGCCAGCGACCAACATAACATAACATAATATAAACCACTCCGTTAGGCGGAAGTATAAACCACTCCGTTAGGCGGAAGTACTCTTAAGGCTTGAAACCCATTACATCCCCTTTACCGTCGAGTTACTTATACCCATAAACATAAACTATTAAAGCTTGAAAGTTTAGTTAATACACAAAACTACAGTTCCGTTTATTTTCACGAATATCTCTACGCAGACTCATTCGCATATTAGAGCTATCATAGGGTGGACTCTCCTCCAGTTCTGGGGTATATTCTTCCCCTTGGTGAATTATGCATCTGCGTATCTCGCTGGCGGTTTGGACTGGCGTCCGGATCTTGTTCGATAGTGATGATCCGGATGTATGTCCTTGGGTGTATCACATGCAACCAGAGGTTCGCAGAAGGTTACATGTCTGACATCTTGTGGTACAGAAAGGGGTGGTTTCTCTGGAAGTTGAGCCTTGCTCTGTATTTCTTCCTGTGGGGGCGGAACTGAGCTCGGAGCTTCCCTTATGTGTGCTCGGTTCCTTCTGAGAAGGTTTCCGTTGGGACATTCCACAATGTATGATCTTGGTTCGCTGCACTTAGCGTGGACTATTGCAGGGTCCCAGTGCTTAGTATCCGGGTGTTGTATTCGGACTTGCTGTCCTGGATACAAAGAGGGTAGTTCCTGACTGCGGGCATGTTGATCGTGGTAGTATTTCTGTTGGGCCTGACGCCTACTCAGTTCTTCATGCACGTTGCCGTTGTTTTGGTTATTAAATCTAGTTGGTAGATTTGACTTGATTTTCCTGCCCAGGAGAAGTTGGGCAGGGCTTGGCAGTGAATGGCTCATTGGCGTTGACCTCCAGCATAATAGAGCAAAATCAGGGCTGGTTCCAGACTGTTTTGCCTTCTTCAGGATTGACTTTACCGTTTGGATGTGCCGTTCAACTAGTCCGTTTGACCTAGGATTTCGAGGCGATGAAGTTGAGTGGTTGAATCCCCATGACTTTGTAAACTCCTGGTAATGAGCGCTTGCAAAGTGGGGCCCATTGTCACTAATTACCTTGTTCGGCACACCGAGTTCTCCAAAAACTTGCTTTGTGGCTGCTACAACCACACTGCTTGGACTTGGATCGGGAAGCTTCCTGACAACAGATACTTAGAGTAGTAGTTCACTATTATGAGCCATTGATGGTCATCAAACGTGAATAAGTCGGTTCAAACAGTATCCCATGGCTTCGTGGGTATGTCGTGCGGTAGAAGTGGTTCGGGCACTTGTGATGGTTTGTGTTCTTGACAGACGCTACATGATGCAACGAGTTGATCGATGTCTTTATTCATGGTGAGCCAGTACACCGTGTCTTTGGCTCGAAGCTTTGTCTTCTCTTGCCCTAGGTGTCCACTGTGTAGCTGTTGCAGAACAGCATGTTGCATGCTCTTAGGTATCAGAATTCTCTGGCCTTTTAGCAGTAGGCCGTTTTCAATGGATAGTTCGTCTCGCAGGTTCCAATATGACCTCAGATCCGTGGGAAGCTGACGTATTCCATCTGGCCAGCCGTTGATAATGACTTCTCTGAGCATGTTCAGAGCGGGGTCCTTCGCCGTTTCTTGTTGTAGCTGGTTTAATTTCTCTGTCGAGAACCTGACGAAGTCCACACGCATGTCGAGTTCAAACGTTGTTGCCTCCCGACATGGCAAACGTGATAGGCCATCAGCCAGATGGTTTTCTTCACCTGGTCTGAATTCTATTGTAAAGTTGTAACCTTGTAACTTGATGAGCATTCTCTGCAACCTAGGGGGTGCAGATACCAGTGGTTTCTGGGTGATCATAACCAGTGGCTTGTGATCTGTGATGATGTGAAAGCTTCTGCCATACAAGTAGGTGTGAAATCTGTTGACTCCCCATACAATCGCAAGTAGTTCGCGTTCGATACAAGCATACCACTGCTCTGTGGGTGTCAGACTCTTACTTGCGTAGGCAATCGGTTTCAGCTGGTTATCAGCGTCATACTGCAACAATGCACAACCAACACCACGAAGGCTGGCATCGCTCTGGATGTACACTGGTTTTTCAGTGTCGTAGTACTGCAGTAGTGCATTCTCGGAGACTTCATTCTTGAGCTGGTCGAAAACCTTCTGATGGTGTATTTCCCATTGAAAATCGGCTTCTTTCTTCAGCAGGTCTCGAAGAATCGCAGATTTCGATCTGAAATCTTTGATAAAGCTTGACAGGTATGTCATCATGCCTAGGAACTGTTGTAATTCCACCTTGCTTGATGGTTCTGGCATTGCTTGCAGGTCGCGTACCTTTTGAGGGTCGGGCTTGATTCCTTCGCTTGTGTAAATGTTACCATAGAAGGCAATGCTGGTTTTCTTGATCTCACACTTGTTAGAGTTGAGAACCAGTCCATGTTGCTTGGCTGTCTCCATGAAATCTATTAGGTTCTTGTCGTGCTCTGCCTCCGTTGCTCCGCAGATGGTAACATCATCTGCAATCCCAGAAGTGCCGGCGCATTTTTCAAGAATGCGATCCATTTCAAGCTGAAAAATGTCTTGGCTTACTGACAGACCAAAGGGAAGACGCTGGAAGCAGTACCGGCCAAAGGGTGTTTGGAAGGTTGTCAGTTTTTGGCTATATTCATCAAGTTTAACAGACCAGTACCCCGCTTTGGCGTCAAGTTTGGAATAGAATTTAGCCTTTGAGAACTTGTAGCTCAGTTCTTCAATTGTTGGAATCTTGTGTTGGGGTCTGATGAGTGCCTTATTCAGATGTCGAGGATCCAGGCACACGCGAAGGCTTCCGTCTTTCTTGGTCACGTAAGTGAGTGAGCTGACCCATTCAGTTGGTTCTTCGATAGGGCGTATGATGTTCATGGCTTCCATCTTGTCCAGTTCCCCTTTGATCGTCCCTCTCAATGCGATGGGGGTCTTTCGTGGTGGGTCTACATGTGCAGGGACGTTGGGATCGACCACTAGTGTGTGAGTGTTCTTGAATTCGCCTATCTTGTCGAACTGGTCTGGATATAGCCCCATCAGATCCTGAACACTGTTGACCTGATTAACTGGTGGGTTCATCCTGTCGTTGTTGATTGAACAGTGTAACGTGACAACATTGAGAGCTTCACATGATAGGAGACCAAGGACTGCTGGGCCAGGTGCATCAACGACAAAGAAATTGGTGACCATCCAATTTGTTCGATATTGGCAATGAATTGTTGTGATGCCGTAGCACTTAATCTGGGTTCCGTTGTATGCAGTAAGTCTGCTTTGAGTTGGCTTGAGCACATCTGACCTTGGGTTTCCATCTGCATCAATTTGGTCCGGGAACATGTTTACATGGTGACAGCGGTGGGATGAAGAGTTGATAGACACCAGTTAACGAATCTATCATCCTCCTAGACACGAGTAATGGCCAAGTAGAGCGAGTGAAGTTTGTCCGCACGACGCAGGATCAGCGATACCGCGCGACTGACATCCAGCTACCGTGGCCGTGAGTACAATTGCAAGCAGCGTGAAACTGAGCAACACCATCGTCGATCGAGTCTACATAATCCATGGCTGATCAAATCCCTCGCATGGACTGGACGTCCCCAAATCCTGCTGAATCCTTCAAACTATTCAAACAGCGCATGAACCTTTATTTTACTGTGAAGGGGACAGCAAATGCCGCGAAAGTGCCAACCATCCTTCTGGCTGTAGGTGAGGAAGGCCTTTGTCGCTACAACAGCTGGACACTTGCCGAAGCTCAGCGTTCAGATCCAGAGCTTATATACCAGAAATTCTTGGAACAGTTAGAACCAAGCGAGAACTTTCGAATCTCAAGGTTAAAGATGAGGAATTACACACAGAAACAGACTGAGTCTCTCGATGGATTCCTCAACCGCTGCAAACTGTTGGCCCAAAAATGCGATTTCAGTGAGGGTGAACTAAACGAACGACTCCTGGAACAAATTATTGCAAGCACCCCACTTCTGACACCATGTAAACAACTGGGGTGGGTTCAATATCAATTGATTAAAGAAAAGAGCATCCAAGGAGTCAGCCTGCCATAGTGTTTTATTGTTTGTACAGCTAGCGACCAACATAACATAACATAATATAAACCACTCCGTTAGGCGGAAGTATAAACCACTCCGTTAGGCGGAAGTACTCCTAAGGCTTGAAACCCATTACAACAGGGAGGGCATGGGGTATGGAGGCAGCAGTACAAGCGATGACAGGGAGGGCATGGAGTATGCAGGCATCAGTAAAGGCGATGACCGGGAGGGCATGGAGTATGGAGGCAGCGGTAAAGGCGATGACAGAAAGGGCATGGAGTATGGAGGCAGCAGTACAAGTGATGACAGGGAGGGCATGGAGTATGCAGGCATCAGTAAAGACAATGACAGGGAGGGCATGGGGTATGGAGGCAGCAGTACAAGCGATGACAGGGAGGGCATGGAGTTAGCAGTACAAGCGATGACAGGGAGGGCATGGAGTATGGAGGCAGCAGTAAAGGCGATGACAGGGAGGGCGTGGGTTATAGAGGCATCAGTAAAGGCGATGACAGGGAGGCCATGGGGTATGGAGGCATCAGTAAAGGCGATGACAGGGCGGGCATGGGCTATGCAGGCATCAGTAAAGGCGATGACAGGGCGGGCATGGGGTATGGAGGCAGCAGTAAAGGCGATGACAGGGAGGGCGTGGGGTATGGAGGCATCAGTAAAGGCGTTGACAGGGAGGGCATGGGGTACAGCGGCAGTAGTAAAGGCGATGACAGGGAGGGCATGGAGTATGGAGGCAGCAGTAAAAGCGATACCAGGGAGGGAATGGAGTATGGAGGTATCAGTAAAGGCGATGACAGGGCGGGCATGGGGTATGCAGGCAGCAGTACAAGCAATGACAGGGAGGGCATGGAGTATGTAGGCATCAGTAAAGACAATGACAGGGCGGGCATGGAGTATGGAGGCATCAGTAAAGGCGATGAGAGCGAGGGCATGGGGTATGGAGGCAGCAGTACAAGCGATGACAGGGAGGGCATGGAGTATGCAGGCATCAGTAAAGGCGATGACAGGCCGTGCATGGGGTATGCAGGCATCAGTAAAGGCGATGACAGGGCGGGCATGGGGTATGGAGGCAGCAGTAAAGGCGATGACAGGGAGGGCGTGGGGTATGGAGGCAGCAGTAAAAGCGATGCCAGGGAGGGAATGGAGTATGGAGGCATCAGTAAAGGCGATGACAGGGCGGGCATGGGGTATGCAGGCATCAGTAAAGACAATGACAGGGAGGGCATGGGGTATGGAGGCAGCAGTACAAGCGATGACAGGGAGGGCATGGAGTATGCAGGCAGCAGTAAAGGCGATGACAGGGCGGGCATGGAGTATGGAGGCAGCAGTAAAGGCGATGACAGGGCGGGCCTGGAGTATGGAGGCAGCAGTAAAGGCGATGACAGGACGGGCGTGGGGTATGGAGGCAGCAGTAAAGGCGATGACAGGGAGGTCATGGAGTATGGAGGCAGCAGTAAAGGCGATGGCAGGGAGGGCATGGAGTATGGAGGCATCAGTAAAGGCAATGACAGAGAGGGCATGGAGTATGGAGGCAGCGGTAAAGGCGATGACAGGGAGGGCATGGGGGCATCAGTAAAGGCGATGACAGGGAGGGCATGGGGGCATCAGTAAAGGCGATGACAGGGAGGGTGTGGGGTATGGAGGCAGCAGTAAAGGCGATGACAGGGAGGGCGTGGGGTAAAGAGGCAGCAGTAAAGGCGATGACAGGGAGGGCGTGGGGTATGGAGGCAGCAGTAAAGGCGATGACAGGGAGGGCATGGAGTATGGAGGCATCAGTAAAGGCAATGACAGAGAGGGCATGGAGTATGGAGGCAGCGGTAAAGGCGATGACAGGGAGGGCATGGGGGCATCAGTAAAGGCGATGACAGGGAGGGCATAGAGTATGGAGGCATCAGTAAAGGCGATGACAGGGAGGGCATGGGGGCATCAGTAAAGGCGATGACAGGGAGGGCGTGGGGTATGGAGGCAGCAGTAAAGGCGATGACAGGGAGGGCGTGGGGTATAGAGGCAGCAGTAAAGGCGATGACAGGGAGGGCGTGGGGTATGGAGGCAGCAGTAAAGGCGATGACAGGGAGGGCGTGGGGTATGGAGGCAGCAGTAAAGGCGATGACAGGGAGGGCATGGAGTATGGAGGCATCAGTAAAGGCGATGACAGGGCGGGCATGGGGTATGTTCTAACTTAGAGTCCCTCCCCCCTCGCTTCAGTAAGTTCTTCCGATTCACCGAGCCTCTCGCACGTGACCCTCCAGCCCCCACCTTCTCACCCCGCCCACATCATTTTCACCCGGCCACCCTTCCACATGCATCGCTTCTCCTCTTCTTTTGCCTCCCGTTCCCCCCTCCCTAACCTACTGTCCGTCCCCTGTTCCTCGCCCCACCATTCTCTCCTCTGGCCCACCTCCTCCGTCTCCTCTACAGCCATCTCCCCTCCCTCGTCTTTCTCCACGTCCCTTGCTTATCGCCTCTCCTCTCCCTCTCATTCTGCACATCCTGCCCATACCTTCTCCCCTTCTCCCCCTGCCCTGGTATCCCGTCCTTACCCGCTGTCACTGTAGTCAGACTTTCAGGCACGTGCACCAGGAAAACTTTGGACCCTGGACGATGTATGTTCTGCATATAATCTGAAAGCAGAAGACATATATATATATATATATACTATGGTACGGGAGGTGTGTATGTTACATATGTACATGCATATCATTGCACCACATTAACTAAAGGAGACTGGTGGGCCGGGGAATTCCACTGAGTGAATCTGCCTGGTGGAGCAGCTGGTTATTACACAGTCACAGCCGGTCGTCCCGTAGTCCCATATAAGCGGCCGCTCACTGCAATACGCGATATGACGGGTCGCCTGTCGCCTCCCAACCAGCGTCAACTTCCGGCCAGCTGCCGCCTGTGACTCAAGCTATGAATATAATTACTTGTTCTTATGACAGCCAGATGACGAGTGCTCTCTATGACAGGATCGTGATTACCATGTAATGAATAATCCCTTCAAATTAGACGTTAACATAGGACGCCTATGTGATATGGAACTCGTAAATGTCCAAAGCGTTGTGCGTCTAGCTCTAGAGGAACGCTTATTGGTGAGTGATGTCTGCAGCATGTTACTGCTCGTGCTGGATTTAGACCAGTTAGCATGTGCATAATCATATTTATTACAGATAACACGTCAAAATATAAATTACGAGAAGCACAATTACGATGTTTTCGGAAAGAAATATATGATTTCAAGCAGACGAACGACCCAACGATTTTTTCACAGCAAACACATTGGTCCTAATTACGGGCGTAATCATGTCCCCCCATTCCCCGGGGCTTGGATAATTTGGTTTGATAAGATACCTGTGATTTAGATCTACTTGCTTGTTCCGGCCAAAGGTTTTATTTCAGACTTACCAAACTTCAACTCGGTGACTCACACCCGAGGCACGCTCCAAAAGAGTTGGTGCCAAGGGCGCCAAGTGTTAGTATACCCTTGGCACCCTAACCCTTTGCCCTCTAAACCTTGGCACCCTCACACTTGGCACCCTAACCCTTTGCATCCTTACTCTTGGCACCCTAACCCCTTGGCACCCTAACACTTGGCACCCTAACCCTTTGCATTCTTACTCTTGGCACCCTAACCCTTGGCACCCTAACACTTGGCACCCTAACCCTTGGCACCCTAACACTTGGCACCCTAACCCTTTGCATTCTTACTCTTGGCACCCTAACCCTTGGCACCCTAACACTTGGCACCCTAACGTTTTGCATCCTTACTCTTGACACCCTAACCCTTGGCACCCTCACACTTGGCACCCTAACCCTATGCACTCTAACCCTTGGCACCCTAACCCTTGGCACTCTAACCCTTGGCATTCTAACCCTTGGCATTCTAACCCTTGGCCCATTAACACTTGGCACCCTAACCCTTGGCATCCTAACCCGTGATATCCTAACACTTGCCATCCTAATACTTGGCATCCTAACCCTTGGCATCATAATCCTTGCCATAATAACACTTGGCACCCTAGCACTTGATATCCTAACACTTGGAATCCTAACCCTTGGTCTTGGGAGCCTACGGTGCCAAGGGTTAGGGTGCCAAGTGTTATTGCGGCAAGGATTAGGATGCCAAGGGTTAGGGTTAGGGCAACCCTGCAAAGGGTTAGGATACCAAGGGTTATGGTGCCAAGTGTTATTATGGCTAGGATTAGGATGCCAAAGGTTAAGGTGCCAAGGGTGTCAAGGATTAGTGTGCAAGAGTGTCAAGGGTTAGGGTGCAAAGGATTAGTGTGCAAGAGTGCCAAGGGTTAGACTGCCGAGGGTTAAGATGCCAAGGGTTAGGGTGCCAAGGGTTAGAGTGCCAAGGGTTAGGATGCCAAGGGTTAAGGTGCCAATGGTTAGGGTGCCAAGGGTTAGTAGGCTACGGGTAGGCAGGGCTTAACCTGTCCAATACCTCGGTAACGTCTGGCAAATCTCCTCATGCTGACTGAGACTATCTGGGTTTTACTTTATAAATAGAAAGCTTCAATTCGAGCAGCACAATGCCCCGTGTTTGTGGCACGCTGTTGGAAGCCAGAGGTACGCGCGCTATGTCGTAATGTAGACGTTGTACTGGAAACACTAAATGCTATCGACAAGCGCCCCCCCCCCCCACACACACACCCTCGCCAACTCCCAAGTCCACCAGTTAGTGTATAAATGGTTACCCTGGAGCCCCTTGTTACAGTATCACCGTGATAACGCCCGGTAGAGGAGATGAGAGGTTGTCTCGAAGATACGCTTCCGAACTCCGACCTCCAACCAGCCACAAGGAGAACGGTGCACTCATCATGGCTCATATAAGGACATATTCGGCTAGTGTCACTGTAGACGTATGGTGGGTGGAGGTGGATGGAGAAGGGAGGGTAAATAAATGGTATAATAAGATAGAATTTGACTCATCCGTTCACTTATTCAAGAGCAATTATGTCGTCCTTAGTAGTAAACTGGTCGAAACATTATATTTATAATATATTATATTTATTATTATATCCAATATGCGAGACGAGACATGATTTTCACACTACTTCCTTGATGTAAGAAACTGTGGCCGTTTCTTGTAACTATTTGTGGTTCTTTTTTCTTATGCATAGATTTAGTGATAAAGTTATATTTTATGTTGGCATATAAGCTTCTGCTTCTGCTATTGTCTATGTAATATATTTTCGTTTGCCTGCGATGCATACCTGGACAATAAACATTATTATTATTAGGGGTGGTGGGTGCAGGAGCGGGAGGGTGGAAGTGGGTGCAAAAGGAGGACAATAAGATTCATGGGACTAAACTATCCCCAGTGCAGGCGTGTCGGGCTCCATACTTCTGCCACGTGTCTGTCCATGACATGACAGCACCCTGATGTTTAACAGCCATGTTGTTGCCGCGTGTTTTGTTAGAGGCCTGTTTACGTATTCCGAGGCTCGTGAACTTAAATAATGGACCAAACGCTCTGGCATATCGATTCCAGCTCACATGACCCCACTGAGACAACGCCAGCGACGGCTAGGCACAACCGTCTTCCGAAATGTCGGCATAGATTATAAAGCCTGGGCTGACGACAGTGTGTGAGAAGTTTGAAAGTCATGCTGACACAACAGAACGAGATTGTCAAGAATAGCTTGAGAAGAAAGACGAAAATTGGGGTGATAGGTGCAAATTGAACAAGTTAGTACCGACTGCGACTATGCACAAGCCATATCGACCGGGTTATGGGTCGAAACATAAGCGTGCCGTCAGTCATTTGGCGTATCAAGGCTTTATAATGGAATTGGCCATGTTAAAGTGTGATTATTTTCTAGCGTCCAAATTACTGGTTCGATTTCGATGCCATTTGGCAAACATGAGTAACATGAGTACATATTTCACCACATATTGGTCATCTACCTGCCTTCATGCAGTCACAGACACTTTTGGCAATGTCAAAATCATCCAATAACTCGATAACTATAATGTGAGGTCAATAAAGCGTTTGCGCCTCTCTCTGAAGAATACTCTCAAACAGAGTCAAGGTTACCTTGCAGTAACCCTGACATTGGATGCGTGACCTTGATCAATATAATCATTGACACCCAAATACCAATGTCATATCTCACGCGAGGTGTCGTTTGTCTGACTTGCCCCCTTCAAGAAGAAATTGAGGAGGCCATTTCCTACCAAAAATCCTCTCGTAGGGTCCCATGTTAAAGTTTGTGAATTGTGTGCAAAAAGACTATATAGGCGATTTGCTAAATTTAAAAACGATATACAAGGTACCTATGGGCTCAATACGTGAAATAAATAAATAATAATAAAATACTGAGCGTCATTAAATGAACACTATGACAGTAGTAGCGATTTCCCAGATTGTTGGTCCTATCAATGGTTAAGCGAATTTCGAAAAATTCATGTGACCTTGACCTTTGACCTACATCGTAGGTTTTTGTCTTAATGATTGGTTAAAAATTCGAGTCCTGTAAATATCACGTTATGGACCTGGCTGTCATGTGATCGTTGGAATGGTGCCAGAGGTAACAAGTCACAAGAAACGTGGCGTGATGTCCTAACACTGCAGGTAGCACTCAAGGCCAGTATGTCACGTGACGAGGTCTGGTTCTGCATCATTCCGATGGCACTCTGTGGCGCACTGCATGAAACCAATGAGGCAAATCTCAATGGTTGACTCACATTGAATATATAATGGTTGGGTCATGGCGATCTGTTTGGTCAGCCCAGAGACCGGTCCGTGGGTTCGAACCTCAGCCGTACAAATGTGCGGTGGGTCCTGTCCTCTGTGTGCACGATGAACATCTCTACAAAGCTAGTTTCTCTCTTGGCCCATCTTGGCCCTTCCCTTGAGGTGACCACACGAGGATAACGGTCCATAAACCTAACCATGTTAGTTACTGATGAACGCCAATATATCCCACATGGTAATGGATCCCACATGGTGATGGATCCCACATGGTAATGGATCCCGCATGGTAATGGATCCCACATGGTAATGGATCCCACATGGTAATGGATCCCGCATGGTAATGGATCCCACATGGTGATGGATCCCGCATGGTAATGGATCCCACATGGTAATGGATCCCACATGGTAATGGATCCCGCATGGTAATGGATCTTTTATGACATGATCAAATAATGGAACATTTTAAACGGATCATTTACTTACAGTCGAATGCATATACGGCCTGTTCACTCTTGTCCACCGCGATGATGACTGTGAAGGGTGCTTCCGCCTCCGCCATGTTGAATGGACCTCCCTGGATCGCTCTCTCTCCCACAGTGTGCGCCTCGGAATGCTTGGTGTCAGTCTGGGCGCTTCCTCTCCGAAAGTCTCAGCGACGGTCTCCTATGATCGGCGGATATCTCTACAAATGGCAAGACTGGAGGCCGTGCATTACGTGCCACTATGACAGCGAGCCCTGATGTACGTACGTTGTTACCAGGAGGTCCACTTACTCACTCCACTTGGCCATCGATCGTCAACACAGGGCCACGTGGTTATCTCACAGTGATCGCCAAACGCGAGGGATCTGATGGGCTGCGCGGTACAAAGACCCTCTAAATGGCCCTCACCGGCCAGCCGACGTAGACGAGGGCTCCGTTAATACTACCGGCAATATGTATATAGGGTGTACGGAACGTGGGTCAGCGCAGACGACAAATAGTTCTCTACGACGGCGGTGGCAGCATCAAGCAAGGTGCACAAACGGAAATGGCGGTCGCCGTAATGGTGTGCTTACATGCAATATAATATTTCCGCCATAGATGGCTGTGAGACAAAATAAAACCAAGATGTTTACACCGAAGTTAGTCTTGATGCCAGGATATTTACAGATAAAGAGAGAGAGAGATAACGAGATGAATCAGATGCGCCGATGAAACCTGTGGAAAGTGCTTGACATCCATCACTTATCCTGATAATCCGTTCAAAGCCACAGCTCAGTTGGATGGTGCGAGCAGCGTGATCGAGGTGACTGCCGTGACTGCCGTGTGGCCAATGGCAGCGGGGTTAAGGGTATAATATGATGAATCCACGTATCGAGGGGACCACGCCCAGCGCCAGCCTTCACCGGGGGTCGACTAGTGACTAGCCGGCGAGGCGTACACCTGGCAGACACGGCCTTACCCCACCCCTCCCCAACCCCCACTACTGACATAAACCAGGCATTTTCAGCTCTGTAGGCTGGGCGCCAGGGCTGGGCGTCATCACATCCCAAACCAACAACCACGAAGCCAATGGTATTGATCTGGGCCGGCCACGTAGTGATTTCTGGAGCCGCGTAGGTCACACCTGTCCACATCGGCTGTCCACACTTCGGCTGTCTACACTGTCCACACTTCGGCTGTCCGCACTGTCCACACCTCGGCTGTCCGCACTGCCATACCTCGGCTGTCCACACCACGGCTGTCCGCACTGTCCATACCTCGGCTGTCCACACCTCGGCTGTCCACATTGGCTGTCCACACTGTCCCCACCTCGGCTGTCTACACTGTCCACACCTCGGCTGTCCGCACTGTCCACACCTCGGCTGTCCGCACTGTCCACACCTCGGCTGTCCGCACTGCCATACCTCGGCTGTCCACACCACGGCTGTCCGCACTGTCCATACCTCGGCTGTCCACACCTCGGCTGTCTACACTGTCCACACCTCGGCTGCCCACACCTCGGTTGCCCACACCTCGGCTGTCCACACCTCGGCTGTCTACACTGTCCACACCTCGGCTGCCCACACCTCGGTTGCCCACACCTCGGCTGTCCACACCTCGGCTGTCTACACTGTCCACACCTCGGCTGTCCACACTGTCAACACCTCGGCTGTCCGCACTGCCATACCTCGGCTGTCCACACCTCGGCTGTCCACATTGGCTGTCCACACTGTCCCCACCTCGGCTGTCTACACTGTCCACACCTCGGCTGTCCGCACTGTCCACACCTCGGGTGTCCGCACTGTCCACACCTCGGCTGTCCGCACTGCCATACTTCGGCTGTCCACACCACGGCTGTCCACACTGCCCATACCTCGGCTGTCTACACTTTCCACACCTCGGCTGTCCGCACTGCCCATACCTCGGCTGTCCACACCTCGGCTGTCCACACTGTCCACACCTCGGCTGTCCGCACTGTCCATACCTCGGCTGTCCACACCTCGGGTGTCTACACTGTCCACACCTCGGCTGTCCGCACTGTCCATACCTCGGCTGTCCACACCACGGCTGTTCACATTGTCCACACCTCGGCTGTCTACACTGTCCACACCTCGGCTGTCCACACTGTCCACACCTCGCCTGTCTACACTGTCCAAACCTCGGCTGTCCGCACTGTCCACACCTGGGCTGTCCGCACTGTCCATACCTCGGCTGTCTACACTGTCCACACCTCGGCTGTCCGTACTGTCCACACCTCGGCTGTCCGCGCTGTCCATACCTCGGCTGTCCACACTGTCCATACCTCGGCTGTCCACACTGTCCACACCTCGGCTGTCCACACTGTCCACACCTCGACTGTCCACAATGTCCATACCTCGGTTGTAAACACTGTCCATGCATCGGCTGTCCACACTGTCCACAACTCGGCTGTCCACACTGTCCACAACTCAGATGTCGCCACTGTCCACATCTCGGCTGTCCGCACTGTCTACACCTCGGTTGTCCACACCTCGGCTGTCCACACTGTCCACACCTCGGCTGTCCGCACTGTCCATACCTCGGCTGTCCACACCTCGGCTGTCTACACTGTCCACACCTCGGCTGTTCACACTGTCCACACCTCGGCTGTCCGCACTGTCCATACATCGGCTGTCCGCACTGTCCCTACCACGGCTGTCTACACTGTCCACACCTCGGCTGTCCGCACTCTCCACACCTCGGCTGTCCGCACTGTCCATACCTCGGCTGTCCGCACTGTCCATACATCGGCTGTTCACACTGTCCATACCTCGGCTCTCCACACTGTCCGCACCTCGGCTGTCCGCACTGTCCATACATCGGCTGTCCGCACTGTCCATACCACGGCTGTCTACACTGTCCACACCTCGGCTGTCCGCACTGTCCACACCTCGGCTGTCCGCACTGTCCACACCTCGGCTGTCCGCGCTGTCCATACCTCGGCTGTCCAATGTCCACACCTCGGCTATTCACACTGTCCATACCTCGGCTGTCCACACTGTCCATACCTCGGTTGTCCACACTGTCCATACCTCGGCTCTCCACACTGTCCAAACCTCGGCTGTTCGCAATGTCCAAACCTCGGCTGTCCACACTGTCCACACCTCGGCTGTCCTCAATGTCCATACCTCGGATGTCCACACCGTCCATACCTCGGCTGTCCACACTGTCCACACCTCGGGTGTCCGCAATGTTCATACCTCGGATGTCCACACTGTCCACACCTCGGCTGTCCACACCTCGGCTGTCCACACCTCGGCTGTCCACACTGTCCACACCTCGGCTGTCCACACGGTCGACACCTCGGCTGTCCACACCTCCGCTGTCCACATTGTCCACACCTCGGCTGTCTACACTGTCCACACCTCGGCTATTCACACTGTCCACACCTCGGCTGTCCGCACTGTCCACACCTCGGCTGTCCGCGCTGTCCATACCTCGGCTGTCCACACTGTCCACACCTCGACTGTCCGCACTGTCCATACCTCGGTTGTCCACACCGTCCATACCTCGGCTCTCCACACTGTGCAAACCTCGGCTGTTCGCAATGTCCAAACCTCGGATGTCCACACTGTCCATACCTCGGTTGTCCACACTGTCCATACCTCGGCTCTCCACACTGTCCAAACCTCGGCTGTTCGCAATGTCCACACCTCGGCTGTCCACACCTCGGCTGTCCACACCTCGGCTGTCTACACTCTCCACACCTCGGCTGTCCGCACTGTCCATACCTCGGCTGTCCACACCACGGCTGTTCACATTGTCCACACCTCGGCTGTCTACACTGTCCACACCTCGGCTGTCCACACTGTCCACACCTCGGCTGTCCGCACTGTCCATACATCGGCTGTCCGCACTGTCCATACCTCGACTGTCTACACTGTCCACACCTCGGCTTTCCGCACTGTCCACACCTCGGCTGTCCGCACTGTCCAAACCTCGGCTGTCTACACTGTCCACACCTCGGCTGTCCGTACTGTCCACACCTCGGTTGTCCGCACTGTCCATACCTCGGCTGTCCACACCACGGCTGTCCGCACTGTTCATACCTCGGCTGTCCACACTGTCCATACCTCGGCTGTCCACACTGCCCACACCTCGGTTGCCCACACCTCGGCTGTCCACACCTCGGCTGTCTACACTGTCCACACCTCGGCTGCCCACACCTCGGTTGCCCACACCTCGGCTGTCCACACCTCGGCTGTCTACACTGTCCACACCTCGGCTGTCCACACTGTCCACACCTCGGCTGTCCGCACTGCCATACCTCGGCTGTCCACACCTCGGCTGTCCACATTGGCTGTCCACACTGTCCCCACCTCGGCTGTCTACACTGTCCACACCTCGGCTGTCCGCACTGTCCACACCTCGGCTGTCCGCACTGTCCACACCTCGGCTGTCCGCACTGCCATACTTCGGCTGTCCACACCACGGCTGTCCACACTGCCCATACCTCGGCTGTCTACACTTTCCACACCTCGGCTGTCCGCACTGCCCATACCTCGGCTGTCCACACCTCGGCTGTCCACACTGTCCACACCTCGGCTGTCCGCACTGTCCATACCTCGGCTGTCCACACCTCGGGTGTCTACACTGTCCATACCTCGGCTGTCCGCACTGTCCATACCTCGGCTGTCCACACCACGGCTGTTCACATTGTCCACACCTCGGCTGTCTACACTGTCCACACCTCGGCTGTCCACACTGTCCACACCTCGCCTGTCTACACTGTCCAAACCTCGGCTGTCCGCACTGTCCACACCTGGGCTGTCCGCACTGTCCATACCTCGGCTGTCTACACTGTCCACACCTCGGCTGTCCGTACTGTCCACACCTCGGCTGTCCGCGCTGTCCATACCTCGGCTGTCCACACTGTCCATACCTCGGCTGTCCACACTGTCCACACCTCGGCTGTCCACACTGTCCACACCTCGACTGTCCACAATGTCCATACCTCGGTTGTAAACACTGTCCATGCATCGGCTGTCCACACTGTCCACAACTCGGCTGTCCACACTGTCCACAACTCAGATGTCGCCACTGTCCACATCTCGGCTGTCCGCACTGTCTATACCTCGGTTGTCCACACCTCGGCTGTTCACACTGTCCACACCTCGGCTGTCCGCACTGTCCATACCTCGGCTGTCCACACCTCGGCTGTCTACACTGTCCACACCTCGGCTGTCCGCACTGTCCATACCTCGGCTGTCCACACCTCCGCTGTCCACATTGTCCACACCTCGGCTGTCTACACTGTCCACACCTCGGCTGTTCACACTGTCCACACCTCGGCTGTCCGCACTGTCCATACATCGGCTGTCCGCACTGTCCCTACCACGGCTGTCTACACTGTCCACACCTCGGCTGTCCGCACTCTCCACACCTCGGCTGTCCGCACTGTCCATACCTCGGCTGTCCGCACTGTCCATACATCGGCTGTTCACACTGTCCATACCTCGGCTCTCCACACTGTCCGCACCTCGGCTGTCCGCACTGTCCATACATCGGCTGTCCGCACTGTCCATACCACGGCTGTCTACACTGTCCACACCTCGGCTGTCCGCACTGTCCACACCTCGGCTGTCCGCACTGTCCACACCTCGGCTGTCCGCGCTGTCCATACCTCGGCTGTCCAATGTCCACACCTCGGCTATTCACACTGTCCATACCTCGGCTGTCCACACTGTCCATACCTCGGTTGTCCACACTGTCCATACCTCGGCTCTCCACACTGTCCAAACCTCGGCTGTTCGCAATGTCCAAACCTCGGCTGTCCTCACTGTCCACACCTCGGCTGTCCTCAATGTCCATACCTCGGATGTCCACACCGTCCATACCTCGGCTGTCCACACTGTCCACACCTCGGCTGTCCGCAATGTTCATACCTCGGATGTCCACACTGTCCACACCTCGGCTGTCCACACCTCGGCTGTCCACACCTCGGCTGTCCACACTGTCCACACCTCGGCTGTCCACACGGTCGACACCTCGGCTGTCCACACCTCCGCTGTCCACATTGTCCACACCTCGGCTGTCTACACTGTCCACACCTCGGCTATTCACACTGTCCACACCTCGGCTGTCCGCACTGTCCACACCTCGGCTGTCCGCGCTGTCCATACCTCGGCTGTCCACACTGTCCACACCTCGACTGTCCGCACTGTCCATACCTCGGTTGTCCACACCGTCCATACCTCGGCTCTCCACACTGTGCAAACCTCGGCTGTTCGCAATGTCCAAACCTCGGATGTCCACACTGTCCATACCTCGGTTGTCCACACTGTCCATACCTCGGCTCTCCACACTGTCCAAACCTCGGCTGTTCGCAATGTCCACACCTCGGCTGTCCACACCTCGGCTGTCCACACCTCGGCTGTCTACACTGTCCACACCTCGGCTGTCCGCACTGTCCATACCTCGGCTGTCCACACCACGGCTGTTCACATTGTCCACACCTCGGCTGTCTACACTGTCCACACCTCGGCTGTCCACACTGTCCACACCTCGGCTGTCCGCACTGTCCATACATCGGCTGTCCGCACTGTCCATACCTCGACTGTCTACACTGTCCACACCTCGGCTTTCCGCACTGTCCACACCTCGGCTGTCCGCACTGTCCACACCTCGGCTGTCTACACTGTCCACACCTCGGCTGTCCGTACTGTCCACACCTCGGTTGTCCGCACTGTCCATACCTCGGCTGTCCACACCACGGCTGTCCGCACTGTTCATACCTCGGCTGTCCACACTGTCCATACCTCGGCTGTCCACACTGTCCACACCTCGACTGTCCACACTGTCCATACCTCGGCTGTCCACACTGTGCACACCTCGGCTGTCCACACTGTCCACACTGCCCATACCTCGGCTGTCTACACTGTCCACACCTCGGCTGTCCGCACTGCCCATACCTCGGCTGTCCACACCTCGGCTGTCCACACTGTCCACACCTCGGCTATCCGCACTGTCCATACCTCGGCTGTCCGTACTGTCCACACCACGGCTGTCCGTACTGTCCACACCTCGGCTGTCCGCACTGTCCATACCTCGGCTGTCCACACTGTCCATACCTCGGCTGTCCACACTGTCCACACCTCGGCTGTCCACACTGTCCACACCTCGACTGTCCACACTGTCCATACCTCGGCTGTCCACACTGTCCACATCTCGGCTGTCCACACTGTCCACACTGCCCATACCTCGGCTGTCTACACTGTCCACACTGTCCATACCTCGGCTGTCCGCACTGCCCATACCTCGGCTGTCCACCCCTCGGCTGTCCACACTGTCCACACCTCGGCTGTCCGCACTGTGCATACCTCGGCTGTCCACACTGTCCACACCTCGGCTGTCCACACTGTCCACACTGTCCACACCTCGACTGTCCACACTGTCCATACCTCGGCTGTCCACACTGTCCACACCTCGGCTGTCCACACTGTCCACACTGCCCATACCTCGGCTGTCTACACTGTCCACACCTCGACTGTCCACACTGTCCATACCTCGGCTGTCCACACTGTCCACACCTCGGCTGTCCACACTGTCCACACTGCCCATACCTCGGCTGTCTACACTGTCCATACCTCGGCTGTCCACACCTCGGCTGTCCACACTGTCCACACCTCGGCTGTCCGCACTGTCCATACCTCGGTTGTCCGTACTGTCCACACCACGGCTGTCCGTACTGTCTATACCTATGCTGTCCACACTGTCCACACCTCGGCTGTCCACACTGTCCAAGCTGTCCACACCTCGACTGTCCAAACTGTCCATACCTCGGCTGTCCACACTGTCCACACCTCGGCTGTCCACACTGTCCACACTGCCCATACCTCGGCTGTCTACACTGTCCACACCTCGGCTGTCCGCACTGCCCATACCTCGGCTGTCCACACCTCGGCTGTCCACACTGTCCACACCTCGGCTGTCCGCACTGTCCATACCTCGGCTGTCCACACCTCGGCTGTCTACACTGTCCACACCTCGGCTGTCCGCACTGTCCATACCTCGGCTGTCCACACCTCGGCTGTCTACACTGTCCACACCTCGGCTGTCCGCACTGTCCATACCTCGGCTGTCCACACCACGGCTGTTCACATTGTCCACACCTCGGCTGTCTACACTGTCCACACCTCGGCTGTCCACACTGTCCACACCTCGGCTGTCTACACTGTCCACACCTCGGCTGTCCGCACTGTCCACACCTGGGCTGTCCGCACTGTCCATACCTCGGCTGTCTACACTGTCCACACCTCGGCTGTCCGTACTGTCCACACCTCGGCTGTCCGCGCTGTCCATACCTCGGCTGTCTACACTGTCCACACCTCGGCTGTCCGCACTGCCCATACCTCGGCTGTCCACACCTCGGCTGTCCACACTGTCCACACCTCGGCTGTCTACACTGTCCACACCTCGGCCGTCCGCACTGCCCACACCTCGGCTGTCCACACCACGGCTGTTCACATTGTCCACACCTCGGCTGTCTACGCTGTCCACACCTCGGCTGTCCACACTGTCCACACCTCGGCTGTCCGCACTGTCCACACCTCGGCTGTCTACACTGTCCACACCTCGGCTGTCCGTACTGTCCACACCTCGGTTGTCCACACTGTCCATACATCGGCTGTCCGCACTGTCCATACCTCGGCTGTCTACACTGTCCACACCTCGGCTGTCCGCACTGTCCACACCTGGGCTGTCCGCACTGTCCACACCTCGGCTGTCTACACTGTCCACACCTCGGCTGTCCGTACTGTCCACACCTCGGTTGTCCGCACTGTCCATACCTCGGCTGTCCACACCACGGCTGTCCGCACTGTCCATACCTCGGCTGTCCACACTGTCCATACCTCGGCTGTCCACACTGTCCACACCTCGGCTGTCCACACTGTCCACACTGTCCACACCTCGACTGTCCACACTGTCTATACCTCGGCTGTCCACACTGTCCACACCTCGGCTGTCCACACTGTCCACACTGCCCATACCTCGGCTGTCTACACTGTCCACACCTCGGCTGTCCGCACTGCCCATACCTCGGCTGTCCACACCTCGGCTGTCCACACTGTCCACACCTCGGCTGTCCGCACTGTCCATACCTCGGCTGTCCGTACTGTCCACACCACGGCTGTCCGTACTGTCCACACCTCGGCTGTCCGCACTGTCCATACCTCGGCTGTCCACACTGTCCATACCTCGGCTGTCCACACTGTCCACACCTCGGCTGTCCACACTGTCCACACTGTCCACACCTCGACTGTCCACACTGTCCATACCTCGGCTGTCCACACTGTCCACATCTCGGCTGTCCACACTGTCCACACTGCCCATACCTCGGCTGTCTACACTGTCCACACCTCGGCTGTCCGCACTGCCCATACCTCGGCTGTCCACACCTCGGCTGTCCACACTGTCCACACCTCGGCTGTCCGCACTGTCCATACCTCGGCTGTCCACACTGTCCACACCTCGGCTGTCCACACTGTCCACACTGTCCACACCTCGACTGTCCACACTGTCCATACCTCGGCTGTCCACACTGTCCACACCTCGGCTGTCCACACTGTCCACACTGCACATACCTCGGCTGTCTACACTGTCCGCACCTCGACTGTCCACACTGACCATACCTCGGCTGTCCACACTGTCCACACCTCGGCTGTCCACACTGTCCACACTGCCCATACCTCGGCTGTCTACACTGTCCATACCTCGGCTGTCCACACCTCGGCTGTCCACACTGTCCACACCTCGGCTGTCCGCACTGTCCATACCTCGGCTGTCCGTACTGTCCACACCACGGCTGTCCGTACTGTCCATACCTCGGCTGTCCGCACTGTCCATACCTCGGCTGTCCACACTGTCCATACCTCGGTTGTCCACACTGTCCACACCTCGGCTGTCCACACTGTCCACGCTGTCCACACCTCGACTGTCCACACTGTCCATACCTCGGCTGTCCACAGTGTCCACACCTCCGCTGTCCACACTGTCCACACTGCCCATACCTCGGCTGTCTACACTGTCCACACCTCGGCTGTCCGCACTGCCCATACCTCGGGTGTCCACACCTCGGCTGTCCACACTGTCCACACCTCGGCTGTCCGCACTGTCCATACCTCGGCTGTCCACATCTCGGCTGTCTACACTGTCCACACCTCGGCTGTCCGCACTGTCCATACCTCGGCTGTCCACACCACGGCTGTTCACATTGTCCACACCTCGGCTGTCTACACTGTCCACACCTCGGCTGTCCACACTGTCCACAACTCGGCTCTCTACACTGTCCACACCTCGGCTGTCCGCACTGTCCACACCTGGGCTGTCCGCACTGTCCATACCTCGGCTGTCTACACTGTCCACACCTCGGCTGTCCGTACTGTCCACACCTCGGCTGTAGGCGCTGTCCATACCTCGGCTGTCCACACTGTCCATACCTCGGCTGTCCACACTGTCCACATCTCGGCTGTCCACACTGTCCACCTCTCGACTGTCCACAATGTCCATACCTCGGTTGTAAACACTGTCCATGCATCGGCTGTCCACACTGTCCACAACTCAGATGTCGCCACTGTCCACATCTCGGCTGTCCGCACTGTCTATACCTCGGTTGTCCACACCTCGGCTGTCCGCACTGTCCATACCTCGGCTGTCCACACCTCGGCTGTCTACACTGTCCACACCTCGGCTGTCCGCACTGTCCATACCTCGGCTGTCCACACCTCCGCTGTCCACATTGTCCACACCTCGGCTGTCTACACTGTCCACACCTCGGCTGTTCACACTATCCACACCCCGGCTGTCCGCACTGTCCATACATCGGCTGTCCGCACTGTCCCTACCACGGCTGTCTACACTGTCCACACCTCGGCTGTCCGCACTGTCCATACCTCGGCTGTCCGCACTGTCCATACATCGGCTGTTCACACTGTCCATACCTCGGCTCTCCACACTGTCCAGACCTCGGCTGCCCGCACTGTCCATACATCGGCTGTCCGCACTGTCCATACCACGGGTGTCTACACTGTCCACACCTCGGCTGTCCCACTGTCCACACCTCGGCTGTCCGCACTGTCCACACCTCGGCTGTCCGCGCTGTCCATACCTCGGTTGTCCAATGTCCACACCTCGGCTGTCCGCACTGTCCACACCTGGGCTGTCCGCACTGTCCATACCTCGGCTGTCTACACTGTCCACACCTCGGCTGTCCGTACTGTCCACACCTCGGCTGTAGGCGCTGTCTATACCTCGGCTGTCCACACTGTCCATACCTCGGCTGTCCACACTGTCCACACCTCGGCTATCCACACTGTCCACCTCTCGACTGTCCACAATGTCCATACCTCGGTTGTAAACACTGTCCATGCATCGGCTGTCCACACTGTCCACAACTCAGATGTCGCCACTGTCCACATCTCGGCTGTCCGCACTGTCCATACCTCGGCTGTCCACACCTCGGCTGTCTACACTGTCCACACCTCGGCTGTCCGCACTGTCCATACCGCGGCTGTCCACACCTCCGCTGTCCACATTGTCCACACCTCGGCTGTCTACACTGTCCACACCTCGGCTGTTCACACTGTCCACACCTCGGCTGTCCGCACTGTCCATACATCGGCTGTCCGCACTGTCCCTACCACGGCTGTCTACACTGTCCACACCTCGGCTGTCCGCACTGTCCATACATCGGCTGTCCGCACTGTCCATACCACGGCTGTCTACACTGTCCACACCTCGGCTGTCCCACTGTCCACACCTCGGCTGTCCGCACTGTCCACACCTTGGCTGTCCGCGCTGTCCATACCTCGGCTGTCCAATGTCCACACCTCGGCTGTCCACACTGTCCATAGTTGGGCTGTCCACACTGTCCATACCTCGGTTGTCCACACTGTCCATACCTCGGCTCTCCACACTGTCCAAACCTCGGCTGTTCGCAATGTCCAAACCTCGGCTGTCCACACTGTCCACACCTCGGCTGTCCGCAATGTTCATACCTCGGATGTCCACACTGTCCACACCTCGGCTGTCCACACCTCGGCTGTTCACACCTCGGCTGTCCACACTGTCCACACCTCGGCTGTCCACACGGTCGACACCTCGGCTGTCCACACCTCCGCTGTCCACATTGTCCACACCTCGGCTGTCTACACTGTCCACACCTCGGCTGTTCACACTGTCCACACCTCGGCTGTCCGCACTGTCCATACATCGGCTGTCCGCACTGTCCCTACCACGGCTGTCTACACTGTCCACACCTCGGCTGTCCGCACTCTCCACACCTCGGCTGTCCGCACTGTCCATACCTCGGCTGTCCGCACTGTCCATACATCGGCTGTTCACACTGTCCATACCTCGGCTCTCCACACTGTCCGCACCTCGGCTGTCCGCACTGTCCATACATCGGCTGTCCGCACTGTCCATACCACGGCTGTCTACACTGTCCACACCTCGGCTGTCCGCACTGTCCACACCTCGGCTGTCCGCACTGTCCACACCTCGGCTGTCCGCGCTGTCCATACCTCGGCTGTCCAATGTCCACACCTCGGCTATTCACACTGTCCATACCTCGGCTGTCCACACTGTCCATACCTCGGTTGTCCACACTGTCCATACCTCGGCTCTCCACACTGTCCAAACCTCGGCTGTTCGCAATGTCCAAACCTCGGCTGTCCTCACTGTCCACACCTCGGCTGTCCTCAATGTCCATACCTCGGCTGTCCACAGTGTCCACACCTCCGCTGTCCACACTGTCCACACTGCCCATACCTCGGCTGTCTACACTGTCCACACCTCGGCTGTCCGCACTGCCCATACCTCGGGTGTCCACACCTCGGCTGTCCACACTGTCCACACCTCGGCTGTCCGCACTGTCCATACCTCGGCTGTCCACATCTCGGCTGTCTACACTGTCCACACCTCGGCTGTCCGCACTGTCCATACCTCGGCTGTCCACACCACGGCTGTTCACATTGTCCACACCTCGGCTGTCTACACTGTCCACACCTCGGCTGTCCACACTGTCCACAACTCGGCTCTCTACACTGTCCACACCTCGGCTGTCCGCACTGTCCACACCTGGGCTGTCCGCACTGTCCATACCTCGGCTGTCTACACTGTCCACACCTCGGCTGTCCGTACTGTCCACACCTCGGCTGTAGGCGCTGTCCATACCTCGGCTGTCCACACTGTCCATACCTCGGCTGTCCACACTGTCCACATCTCGGCTGTCCACACTGTCCACCTCTCGACTGTCCACAATGTCCATACCTCGGTTGTAAACACTGTCCATGCATCGGCTGTCCACACTGTCCACAACTCAGATGTCGCCACTGTCCACATCTCGGCTGTCCGCACTGTCTATACCTCGGTTGTCCACACCTCGGCTGTCCGCACTGTCCATACCTCGGCTGTCCACACCTCGGCTGTCTACACTGTCCACACCTCGGCTGTCCGCACTGTCCATACCTCGGCTGTCCACACCTCCGCTGTCCACATTGTCCACACCTCGGCTGTCTACACTGTCCACACCTCGGCTGTTCACACTATCCACACCCCGGCTGTCCGCACTGTCCATACATCGGCTGTCCGCACTGTCCCTACCACGGCTGTCTACACTGTCCACACCTCGGCTGTCCGCACTGTCCATACCTCGGCTGTCCGCACTGTCCATACATCGGCTGTTCACACTGTCCATACCTCGGCTCTCCACACTGTCCAGACCTCGGCTGCCCGCACTGTCCATACATCGGCTGTCCGCACTGTCCATACCACGGGTGTCTACACTGTCCACACCTCGGCTGTCCCACTGTCCACACCTCGGCTGTCCGCACTGTCCACACCTCGGCTGTCCGCGCTGTCCCTACCTCGGTTGTCCAATGTCCACACCTCGGCTGTCCGCACTGTCCACACCTGGGCTGTCCGCACTGTCCATACCTCGGCTGTCTACACTGTCCACACCTCGGCTGTCCGTACTGTCCACACCTCGGCTGTAGGCGCTGTCTATACCTCGGCTGTCCACACTGTCCATACCTCGGCTGTCCACACTGTCCACACCTCGGCTATCCACACTGTCCACCTCTCGACTGTCCACAATGTCCATACCTCGGTTGTAAACACTGTCCATGCATCGGCTGTCCACACTGTCCACAACTCAGATGTCGCCACTGTCCACATCTCGGCTGTCCGCACTGTCTATACCTCGGTTGTCCACACCTCGGCTGTCCGCACTGTCCATACCTCGGCTGTCCACACCTCGGCTGTCTACACTGTCCACACCTCGGCTGTCCGCACTGTCCATACCGCGGCTGTCCACACCTCCGCTGTCCACATTGTCCACACCTCGGCTGTCTACACTGTCCACACCTCGGCTGTTCACACTGTCCACACCTCGGCTGTCCGCACTGTCCATACATCGGCTGTCCGCACTGTCCCTACCACGGCTGTCTACACTGTCCACACCTCGGCTGTCCGCACTGTCCATACATCGGCTGTCCGCACTGTCCATACCACGGCTGTCTACACTGTCCACACCTCGGCTGTCCCACTGTCCACACCTCGGCTGTCCGCACTGTCCACACCTTGGCTGTCCGCGCTGTCCATACCTCGGCTGTCCAATGTCCACACCTCGGCTGTCCACACTGTCCATAGTTGGGCTGTCCACACTGTCCATACCTCGGTTGTCCACACTGTCCATACCTCGGCTCTCCACACTGTCCAAACCTCGGCTGTTCGCAATGTCCAAACCTCGGCTGTCCACACTGTCCACACCTCGGCTGTCCGCAATGTTCATACCTCGGATGTCCACACTGTCCACACCTCGGCTGTCCACACCTCGGCTGTTCACACCTCGGCTGTCCACACTGTCCACACCTCGGCTGTCCACACGGTCGACACCTCGGCTGTCCACACCTCCGCTGTCCACATTGTCCACACCTCGGCTGTCTACACTGTCCACACCTCGGCTGTTCACACTGTCCACACCTCGGCTGTCCGCACTGTCCATACATCGGCTGTCCGCACTGTCCCTACCACGGCTGTCTACACTGTCCACACCTCGGCTGTCCGCACTCTCCACACCTCGGCTGTCCGCACTGTCCATACCTCGGCTGTCCGCACTGTCCATACATCGGCTGTTCACACTGTCCATACCTCGGCTCTCCACACTGTCCGCACCTCGGCTGTCCGCACTGTCCATACATCGGCTGTCCGCACTGTCCATACCACGGCTGTCTACACTGTCCACACCTCGGCTGTCCGCACTGTCCACACCTCGGCTGTCCGCACTGTCCACACCTCGGCTGTCCGCGCTGTCCATACCTCGGCTGTCCAATGTCCACACCTCGGCTATTCACACTGTCCATACCTCGGCTGTCCACACTGTCCATACCTCGGTTGTCCACACTGTCCATACCTCGGCTCTCCACACTGTCCAAACCTCGGCTGTTCGCAATGTCCAAACCTCGGCTGTCCTCACTGTCCACACCTCGGCTGTCCTCAATGTCCATACCTCGGATGTCCACACCGTCCATACCTCGGCTGTCCACACTGTCCACACCTCGGCTGTCCGCAATGTTCATACCTCGGATGTCCACACTGTCCACACCTCGGCTGTCCACACCTCGGCTGTCCACACCTCGGCTGTCCACACTGTCCACACCTCGGCTGTCCACACGGTCGACACCTCGGCTGTCCACACCTCCGCTGTCCACATTGTCCACACCTCGGCTGTCTACACTGTCCACACCTCGGCTATTCACACTGTCCACACCTCGGCTGTCCGCACTGTCCACACCTCGGCTGTCCGCGCTGTCCATACTTCGGCTGTCCACACTGTCCACACCTCGACTGTCCGCACTGTCCATACCTCGGTTGTCCACACCGTCCATACCTCGGCTCTCCACACTGTGCAAACCTCGGCTGTTCGCAATGTCCAAACCTCGGATGTCCACACTGTCCATACCTCGGTTGTCCACACTGTCCATACCTCGGCTCTCCACACTGTCCAAACCTCGGCTGTTCGCAATGTCCACACCTCGGCTGTCCACACCTCGGCTGTCCACACCTCGGCTGTCTACACTGTCCACACCTCGGCTGTCCGCACTGTCCATACCTCGGCTGTCCACACCACGGCTGTTCACATTGTCCACACCTCGGCTGTCTACACTGTCCACACCTCGGCTGTCCACACTGTCCACACCTCGGCTGTCCGCACTGTCCATACATCGGCTGTCCGCACTGTCCATACCTCGACTGTCTACACTGTCCACACCTCGGCTTTCCGCACTGTCCACACCTCGGCTGTCCGCACTGTCCACACCTCGGCTGTCTACACTGTCCACACCTCGGCTGTCCGTACTGTCCACACCTCGGTTGTCCGCACTGTCCATACCTCGGCTGTCCACACCACGGCTGTCCGCACTGTTCATACCTCGGCTGTCCACACTGTCCATACCTCGGCTGTCCACACTGTCCACACCTCGGCTGTCCACACTGTCCACACTGTCCACACCTCGACTGTCCACACTGTCCATACCTCGGCTGTCCACACTGTCCACACCTCGGCTGTCCACACTGTCCACACTGCCCATACCTCGGCTGTCTACACTGTCCACACCTCGGCTGTCCGCACTGCCCATACCTCGGCTGTCCACACCTCGGCTGTCCACACTGTCCACACCTCGGCTATCCGCACTGTCCATACCTCGGCTGTCCGTACTGTCCACACCACGGCTGTCCGTACTGTCCACACCTCGGCTGTCCGCACTGTCCATACCTCGGCTGTCCACACTGTCCATACCTCGGCTGTCCACACTGTCCACACCTCGGCTGTCCACACTGTCCACACCTCGACTGTCCACACTGTCCATACCTCGGCTGTCCACACTGTCCACATCTCGGCTGTCCACACTGTCCACACTGCCCATACCTCGGCTGTCTACACTGTCCACACTGTCCATACCTCGGCTGTCCGCACTGCCCATACCTCGGCTGTCCACCCCTCGGCTGTCCACACTGTCCACACCTCGGCTGTCCGCACTGTGCATACCTCGGCTGTCCACACTGTCCACACCTCGGCTGTCCACACTGTCCACACTGTCCACACCTCGACTGTCCACACTGTCCATACCTCGGCTGTCCACACTGTCCACACCTCGGCTGTCCACACTGTCCACACTGCCCATACCTCGGCTGTCTACACTGTCCACACCTCGACTGTCCACACTGTCCATACCTCGGCTGTCCACACTGTCCACACCTCGGCTGTCCACACTGTCCACACTGCCCATACCTCGGCTGTCTACACTGTCCATACTTCGGCTGTCCACACCTCGGCTGTCCACACTGTCCACACCTCGGCTGTCCGCACTGTCCATACCTCGGTTGTCCGTACTGTCCACACCACGGCTGTCCGTACTGTCTATACCTCTGCTGTCCACACTGTCCACACCTCGGCTGTCCACACTGTCCAAGCTGTCCACACCTCGACTGTCCAAACTGTCCATACCTCGGCTGTCCACACTGTCCACACCTCGGCTGTCCACACTGTCCACACTGCCCATACCTCGGCTGTCTACACTGTCCACACCTCGGCTGTCCGCACTGCCCATACCTCGGCTGTCCACACCTCGGCTGTCCACACTGTCCACACCCCGGCTGTCCGCACTGTCCATACCTCGGCTGTCCACACCTCGGCTGTCTACACTGTCCACACCTCGGCTGTCCGCACTGTCCTTACCTCGGCTGTCCACACCACGGCTGTTCACATTGTCCACACCTCGGCTGTCTACACTGTCCACACCTCGGCTGTCCACACTGTCCACACCTCGGCTGTCTACACTGTCCACACCTCGGCTGTCCGCACTGTCCACACCTGGGCTGTCCGCACTGTCCATACCTCGGCTGTCTACACTGTCCACACCTCGGCTGTCCGTACTGTCCACACCTCGGCTGTCCGCGCTGTCCATACCTCGGCTGTCTACACTGTCCACACCTCGGCTGTCCGCACTGCCCATACCTCGGCTGTCCACACCTCGGCTGTCCACACTGTCCACACCTCGGCTGTCTACACTGTCCACACCTCGGCTGTCCGCACTGTCCACACCTCGGCTGTCCACACCACGGCTGTTCACATTGTCCACACCTCGGCTGTCTACGCTGTCCACACCTCGGCTGTCCACACTGTCCACACCTCGGCTGTCCGCACTGTCCACACCTCGGCTGTCTACACTGTCCACACCTCGGCTGTCCGTACTGTCCACACCTCGGTTGTCCACACTGTCCATACATCGGCTGTCCGCACTGTCCATACCTCGGCTGTCTACACTGTCCACACCTCGGCTGTCCGCACTGTCCACACCTGGGCTGTCCGCACTGTCCACACCTCGGCTGTCTACACTGTCCACACCTCGGCTGTCCGTACTGTCCAAACCTCGGTTGTCCGCACTGTCCATACCTCGGCTGTCCACACCACGGCTGTCCGCACTGTCCATACCTCGGCTGTCCACACTGTCCATACCTCGGCTGTCCACACTGTCCACACCTCGGCTGTCCACACTGTCCACACTGTCCACACCTCGACTGTCCACACTGTCTATACCTCGGCTGTCCACACTGTCCACACCTCGGCTGTCCACACTGTCCACACTGCCCATACCTCGGCTGTCTACACTGTCCACACCTCGGCTGTCCGCACTGCCCATACCTCGGCTGTCCACACCTCGGCTGTCCACACTGTCCACACCTCGGCTGTCCGCACTGTCCATACCTCGGCTGTCCGTACTGTCCACACCACGGCTGTCCGTACTGTCCACACCTCGGCTGTCCGCACTGTCCATACCTCGGCTGTCCACACTGTCCATACCTCGGCTGTCCACACTGTCCACACCTCGGCTGTCCACACTGTCCACACTGTCCACACCTCGACTGTCCACACTGTCCATACCTCGGCTGTCCACACTGTCCACACCTCGGCTGTCCACACTGTCCACACTGCCCATACCTCGGCTGTCTACACTGTCCACACCTCGGCTGTCCGCACTGCCCATACCTCGGCTGTCCACACCTCGGCTGTCCACACTGTCCACACCTCGGCTGTCCGCACTGTCCATACCTCGGCTGTCCACACTGTCCACACCTCGGCTGTCCACACTGTCCACACTGTCCACACCTCGACTGTCCACACTGTCCATACCTCGGCTGTCCACACTGTCCACACCTCGGCTGTCCACACTGTCCACACTGCACATACCTCGGCTGTCTACACTGTCCGCACCTCGACTGTCCACACTGACCATACCTCGGCTGTCCACACTGTCCACACCTCGGCTGTCCACACTGTCCACACTGCCCATACCTCGGCTGTCTACACTGTCCATACCTCGGCTGTCCACACCTCGGCTGTCCACACTGTCCACACCTCGGCTGTCCGCACTGTCCATACCTCGGCTGTCCGTACTGTCCACACCACGGCTGTCCGTACTGTCCACACCTCGGCTGTCCGCACTGTCCATACCTCGGCTGTCCACACTGTCCATACCTCGGTTGTCCACACTGTCCACACCTCGGCTGTCCACACTGTCCACGCTGTCCACACCTCGACTGTCCACACTGTCCATACCTCGGCTGTCCACAGTGTCCACACCTCCGCTGTCCACACTGTCCACACTGCCCATACCTCGGCTGTCTACACTGTCCACACCTCGGCTGTCCGCACTGCCCATACCTCGGGTGTCCACACCTCGGCTGTCCACACTGTCCACACCTCGGCTGTCCGCACTGTCCATACCTCGGCTGTCCACATCTCGGCTGTCTACACTGTCCACACCTCGGCTGTCCGCACTGTCCATACCTCGGCTGTCCACACCACGGCTGTTCACATTGTCCACACCTCGGCTGTCTACACTGTCCACACCTCGGCTGTCCACACTGTCCACAACTCGGCTCTCTACACTGTCCACACCTCGGCTGTCCGCACTGTCCACACCTGGGCTGTCCGCACTGTCCATACCTCGGCTGTCTACACTGTCCACACCTCGGCTGTCCGTACTGTCCACACCTCGGCTGTAGGCGCTGTCCATACCTCGGCTGTCCACACTGTCCATACCTCGGCTGTCCACACTGTCCACATCTCGGCTGTCCACACTGTCCACCTCTCGACTGTCCACAATGTCCATACCTCGGTTGTAAACACTGTCCATGCATCGGCTGTCCACACTGTCCACAACTCAGATGTCGCCACTGTCCACATCTCGGCTGTCCGCACTGTCTATACCTCGGTTGTCCACACCTCGGCTGTCCGCACTGTCCATACCTCGGCTGTCCACACCTCGGCTGTCTACACTGTCCACACCTCGGCTGTCCGCACTGTCCATACCTCGGCTGTCCACACCTCCGCTGTCCACATTGTCCACACCTCGGCTGTCTACACTGTCCACACCTCGGCTGTTCACACTATCCACACCCCGGCTGTCCGCACTGTCCATACATCGGCTGTCCGCACTGTCCCTACCACGGCTGTCTACACTGTCCACACCTCGGCTGTCCGCACTGTCCATACCTCGGCTGTCCGCACTGTCCATACATCGGCTGTTCACACTGTCCATACCTCGGCTCTCCACACTGTCCAGACCTCGGCTGCCCGCACTGTCCATACATCGGCTGTCCGCACTGTCCATACCACGGGTGTCTACACTGTCCACACCTCGGCTGTCCCACTGTCCACACCTCGGCTGTCCGCACTGTCCACACCTCGGCTGTCCGCGCTGTCCATACCTCGGTTGTCCAATGTCCACACCTCGGCTGTCCGCACTGTCCACACCTGGGCTGTCCGCACTGTCCATACCTCGGCTGTCTACACTGTCCACACCTCGGCTGTCCGTACTGTCCACACCTCGGCTGTAGGCGCTGTCTATACCTCGGCTGTCCACACTGTCCATACCTCGGCTGTCCACACTGTCCACACCTCGGCTATCCACACTGTCCACCTCTCGACTGTCCACAATGTCCATACCTCGGTTGTAAACACTGTCCATGCATCGGCTGTCCACACTGTCCACAACTCAGATGTCGCCACTGTCCACATCTCGGCTGTCCGCACTGTCTATACCTCGGTTGTCCACACCTCGGCTGTCCGCACTGTCCATACCTCGGCTGTCCACACCTCGGCTGTCTACACTGTCCACACCTCGGCTGTCCGCACTGTCCATACCGCGGCTGTCCACACCTCCGCTGTCCACATTGTCCACACCTCGGCTGTCTACACTGTCCACACCTCGGCTGTTCACACTGTCCACACCTCGGCTGTCCGCACTGTCCATACATCGGCTGTCCGCACTGTCCCTACCACGGCTGTCTACACTGTCCACACCTCGGCTGTCCGCACTGTCCATACATCGGCTGTCCGCACTGTCCATACCACGGCTGTCTACACTGTCCACACCTCGGCTGTCCCACTGTCCACACCTCGGCTGTCCGCACTGTCCACACCTTGGCTGTCCGCGCTGTCCATACCTCGGCTGTCCAATGTCCACACCTCGGCTGTCCACACTGTCCATAGTTGGGCTGTCCACACTGTCCATACCTCGGTTGTCCACACTGTCCATACCTCGGCTCTCCACACTGTCCAAACCTCGGCTGTTCGCAATGTCCAAACCTCGGCTGTCCACACTGTCCACACCTCGGCTGTCCGCAATGTTCATACCTCGGATGTCCACACTGTCCACACCTCGGCTGTCCACACCTCGGCTGTTCACACCTCGGCTGTCCACACTGTCCACACCTCGGCTGTCCACACGGTCGACACCTCGGCTGTCCACACCTCCGCTGTCCACATTGTCCACACCTCGGCTGTCTACACTGTCCACACCTCGGCTATTCACACTGTCCACACCTCGGCTGTCCGCACTGTCCATACATCGGCTGTCCGCACTATCCATACCTCGGCTGTCTACACTGTCCACACCTCGGCTGTCCGCACTGTCCCCACCTCGGCTGTGCGCACTGTCCACACCTCGGCTGTCCGCGATGTCCATACCTCGGCTGTCCACACTGTCCACACCTCGACTGTCCGCACTGTCCATATCTCGGCTGTCCACACTGTCCACACCTCGGCTGTCCTCAATGTCCATACCTCGGATGTCCACACCGTCCATACCTCGGCTGTCCACACTGTCCACACCTCGGCTGTCCGCACTGTCCACAACTCAGATGTCGCCACTGTCCACATCTCGGCTGTCCGCACTGTCTATACCTCGGTTGTCCACACCTCGGCTGTCCGCACTGTCCATACCTCGGCTGTCCACACCTCGGCTGTCTACACTGTCCACACCTCGGCTGTCCGCACTGTCCATACCGCGGCTGTCCACACCTCCGCTGTCCACATTGTCCACACCTCGGCTGTCTACACTGTCCACACCTCGGCTGTTCACACTGTCCACACCTCGGCTGTCCGCACTGTCCATACATCGGCTGTCCGCACTGTCCCTACCACGGCTGTCTACACTGTCCACACCTCGGCTGTCCGCACTGTCCATACATCGGCTGTCCGCACTGTCCATACCACGGCTGTCTACACTGTCCACACCTCGGCTGTCCCACTGTCCACACCTCGGCTGTCCGCACTGTCCACACCTTGGCTGTCCGCGCTGTCCATACCTCGGCTGTCCAATGTCCACACCTCGGCTGTCCACACTGTCCATAGTTGGGCTGTCCACACTGTCCATACCTCGGTTGTCCACACTGTCCATACCTCGGCTCTCCACACTGTCCAAACCTCGGCTGTTCGCAATGTCCAAACCTCGGCTGTCCACACTGTCCACACCTCGGCTGTCCGCAATGTTCATACCTCGGATGTCCACACTGTCCACACCTCGGCTGTCCACACCTCGGCTGTTCACACCTCGGCTGTCCACACTGTCCACACCTCGGCTGTCCACACGGTCGACACCTCGGCTGTCCACACCTCCGCTGTCCACATTGTCCACACCTCGGCTGTCTACACTGTCCACACCTCGGCTATTCACACTGTCCACACCTCGGCTGTCCGCACTGTCCATACATCGGCTGTCCGCACTATCCATACCTCGGCTGTCTACACTGTCCACACCTCGGCTGTCCGCACTGTCCCCACCTCGGCTGTGCGCACTGTCCACACCTCGGCTGTCCGCGATGTCCATACCTCGGCTGTCCACACTGTCCACACCTCGACTGTCCGCACTGTCCATATCTCGGCTGTCCACACTGTCCACACCTCGGCTGTCCTCAATGTCCATACCTCGGATGTCCACACCGTCCATACCTCGGCTGTCCACACTGTCCACACCTCGGCTGTCCGCAATGTTCATACCTCGGATGTCCACACTGTCCACACCTCGGCTGTCCACACCTCGGCTGTCCACACCTCGGCTGTCCACACTGTCCACACCTCGGCTGTCCACACGGTCGACACCTCGGCTGTCCACACCTCCGCTGTCCACATTGTCCACACCTCGGCTGTCTACACTGTCCGCACCTCGGCTATTCACACTGTCCACACCTCGGCTGTCCGCACTGTCCACACCTCGGCTGTCCGCGCTGTCCATACCTCGGCTGTCCACACTGTCCACACCTCGACTGTCCGCACTGTCCACACCTCGGTTGTCCACACCGTCCATACCTCGGCTCTCCACACTGTCCAAACCTCGGCTGTTCGCAATGGCCAAACCTCGGATGTCCACACTGTCCATACCTCGGTTGTCCACACTGTCCATACCTCGGCTCTCCACACTGTCCAAACCTCGGCTGTTCGCAATGTCCACACCTCGGCTGTCCACACTGTCCACACCTCCAATGTCCGCACTGCCCATACCTCGGCTGTCTACACTGTCCACACCTCGGCTGTCCGCACTGCCCATACCTCGGCTGTCCACACCTCGGCTGTCCACACTGTCCACACCTCGGCTGTCCGCACTGTCCACACCTCGGCTGTCCACACGGTCGGCACCTCGGCTGTCCACACCTCCGCTGTCCACATTGTCCACACCTCGGCTGTCTACACTGTCCACACCTCGGCTATTCACACTGTCCACACCTCGGCTGTCCGCACTGTCCACACCTCGGCTGTCCACACCTCGGCTGTCCACACTGTCCACACCTCGGCTGTCCACACGGTCGACACCTCGGCTGTCCACACCTCCGCTGTCCACATTGTCCACACCTCGGCTGTCTACACTGTCCACACCTCGGTTATTCACACTGTCCACACCTCGGCTGTCCGCACTGTCCACACCTCGGCTGTCCGCGCTGTCCATACCTCGGCTGTCCACACTGTCCACACCTCGACTGTCGGCACTGTCCATACCTCGGTTGTCCACACCGTCCATACCTCGGCTCTCCACACTGTCCAAACCTCGGCTGTTCGCAATGTCCAAACCTCGGATGTCCACACTGTCCATACCTCGGTTGTCCACACTGTCCATACCTCGGCTCTCCACACCTCGGCTGTCCACACTGTCCACACCTCGGCTGTCCGCACTGTCCATACCTCGGCTGTCCACACTGTCCACACATCGGCTGTCCACACTGTCCACACTGTCCACACCTCGACTGTCCACACTGTCCATACCTCGGCTGTCCACACTGTCCACACCTCGGCTGTCCACACTGTCCACACTGCACATACCTCGGCTGTCTACACTGTCCGCACCTCGACTGTCCACACTGACCATACCTCGGCTGTCCACACTCTCCACACCTCGGCTGTCCACACTGTCCACACTGCCCATACCTCGGCTGTCTACACTGTCCATACCTCGGCTGTCCACACCTCGGCTGTCCACACTGTCCACACCTCGGCTGTCCGCACTGTCCATACCTCGGCTGTCCGTACTGTCCACACCACGGCTGTCCGTACTGTCCACACCTCGGCTGTCCGCACTGTCCATACCTCGGCTGTCCACACTTTCCATACCTCGGCTGTCCACACTGTCCACACCTCGGCTGTCCACACTGTCCACGCTGTGGACACCTCGACTGTCCACACTGTCCATACCTCGGCTGTCCACACTGTCCACACCTCGGCTGTCCACACTGTCCACACTGCCCATACCTCGGCTGTCTACACTGTCCACACCTCGGCTGTCCGCACTGCCCATACCTCGGGTGTCCACACCTCGGCTGTCCACACTGTCCACACCTCGGCTGTCCGCACTGTCCATACCTCGGCTGTCCACATCTCGGCTGTCTACACTGTCCACACCTCGGCTGTCCGCACTGTCCATACCTCGGCTGTCCACACCACGGCTTTTCACATTGTCCACACCTCGGCTGTCTACACTGTCCACACCTCGGCTGTCCACACTGTCCACAACTCGGCTGTCTACACTGTCCACACCTCGGCTGTCCGCACTGTCCACACCTGGGCTGTCCGCGCTGTCCATACCTCGGCTGTCCACACTGTCCACACCTCGACTGTCCGCACTGTCCATACCTCGGTTGTCCACACCGTCCATACCTCGGCTCTCCACACTGTCCAAACCTCGGCTGTTCGCAATGTCCAAACCTCGGATGTCCACACTGTCCATACCTCGGTTGTCCACACTGTCCATACCTCGGCTCTCCACACTGTCCAAACCTCGGCTGTTCGCAATGTCCACACCTCGGCTGTCCACACCTCGGCTGTCCACACTGTCCACACCTCCAATGTCCGCACTGCCCATACCTCGGCTGTCTACACTGTCCACACCTCGGCTGTCCGCACTGCCCATACCTCGGCTGTCCACACCTCGGCTGTCCACACTGTCCACACCTCGGCTGTCCGCACTGTCCACACCTCGGCTGTCCACACGGTCGACACCTCGGCTGTCCACACCTCCGCTGTCCACATTGTCCACACCTCGGCTGTCTACACTGTCCACACCTCGGCTATTCACACTGTCCACACCTCGGCTGTCCGCACTGTCCACACCTCGGCTGTCCACACCTCGGCTGTCCACACTGTCCACACCTCGGCTGTCCACACGGTCGACACCTCGGCTGTCCACACCTCCGCTGTCCACATTGTCCACACCTCGGCTGTCTACACTGTCCACACCTCGGTTATTCACACTGTCCACACCTCGGCTGTCCGCACTGTCCACACCTCGGCTGTCCGCGCTGTCCATACCTCGGCTGTCCACACTGTCCACACCTCGACTGTCCGCACTGTCCATACCTCGGTTGTCCACACCGTCCATACCTCGGCTCTCCACACTGTCCAAACCTCGGCTGTTCGCAATGTCCAAACCTCGGATGTCCACACTGTCCATACCTCGGTTGTCCACACTGTCCATACCTCGCCTCTCCACACCTCGGCTGTTCACACTGTCCACACCTCGGCTGTCCGCACTGTCCATACCTCGGCTGTCCACACTGTCCACACCTCGGCTGTCCACACTGTCCACACTGTCCACACATCGACTGTCCACACTGTCCATACCTCGGCTGTCCACACTGTCCACACCTCGGCTGTCCACACTGTCCACACTGCACATACCTCGGCTGTCTACACTGTCCGCACCTCGACTGTCCACACTGACCATACCTCGGCTGTCCACACTCTCCACACCTCGGCTGTCCACACTGTCCACACTGCCCATACCTCGGCTGTCTACACTGTCCATTCCTCGGCTGTCCACACCTCGGCTGTCCACACTGTCCACACCTCGGCTGTCCGCACTGTCCATACCTCGGCTGTCCGTACTGTCCACACCACGGCTGTCCGTACTGTCCACACCTCGGCTGTCCGCACTGTCCATACCTCGGCTGTCTACACTGTCCATACCTCGGCTGTCCACACTGTCCACACCTCGGCTGTCCACACTGTCCACGCTGTCCACACCTCGACTGTCCACACTGTCCATACCTCGGCTGTCCACACTGTCCACACCTCGGCTGTCCACACTGTCCACACTGCCCATACCTCGGCTGTCTACACTGTCCACACCTCGGCTGTCCGCACTGCCCATACCTCGGGTGTCCACACCTCGGCTGTCCACACTGTCCACACCTCGGCTGTCCGCACTGTCCATACCTCGGCTGTCCACATCTCGGCTGTCTACACTGTCCACACCTCGGCTGTCCGCACTGTCCATACCTCGGCTGTCCACACTGTCCACACCTCGACTGTCCGCACTGTCCATATCTCGGCTGTCCACACTGTCCACACCTCGGCTGTCCTCAATGTCCATACCTCGGATGTCCACACCGTCCATACCTCGGCTGTCCACACTGTCCACACCTCGGCTGTCCGCAATGTTCATACCTCGGATGTCCACACTGTCCACACCTCGGCTGTCCACACCTCGGCTGTCCACACCTCGGCTGTCCACACTGTCCACACCTCGGCTGTCCACACGGTCGACACCTCGGCTGTCCACACCTCCGCTGTCCACATTGTCCACACCTCGGCTGTCTACACTGTCCACACCTCGGCTATTCACACTGTCCACACCTCGGCTGTCCGCACTGTCCACACCTCGGCTGTCCGCGCTGTCCATACCTCGGCTGTCCACACTGTCCACACCTCGACTGTCCGCACTGTCCATACCTCGGTTGTCCACACCGTCCATACCTCGGCTCTCCACACTGTCCAAACCTCGGCTGTCCGCACTGTCCATACCTCGGCTGTCCACACCACGGCTGTTCACATTGTCCACACCTCGGCTGTCTACACTGTCCACACCTCGGCTGTCCACACTGTCCACACCTCGGCTGTCCACACTGTCCACACTGCCCATACCTCGGCTGTCTACACTGTCCACACCTCGGCTGTCCGCACTGCCCATACCTCGGGTGTCCACACCTCGGCTGTCCACACTGTCCACACCTCGGCTGTCCGCACTGTCCATACCTCGGCTGTCCACATCTCGGCTGTCTACACTGTCCACACCTCGGCTGTCCGCACTGTCCATACCTCGGCTGTCCACACTGTCCACACCTCGACTGTCCGCACTGTCCATATCTCGGCTGTCCACACTGTCCACACCTCGGCTGTCCTCAATGTCCATACCTCGGATGTCCACACCGTCCATACCTCGGCTGTCCACACTGTCCACACCTCGGCTGTCCGCAATGTTCATACCTCGGATGTCCACACTGTCCACACCTCGGCTGTCCACACCTCGGCTGTCCACACCTCGGCTGTCCACACTGTCCACACCTCGGCTGTCCACACGGTCGACACCTCGGCTGTCCACACCTCCGCTGTCCACATTGTCCACACCTCGGCTGTCTACACTGTCCACACCTCGGCTATTCACACTGTCCACACCTCGGCTGTCCGCACTGTCCACACCTCGGCTGTCCGCGCTGTCCATACCTCGGCTGTCCACACTGTCCACACCTCGACTGTCCGCACTGTCCATACCTCGGTTGTCCACACCGTCCATACCTCGGCTCTCCACACTGTCCAAACCTCGGCTGTCCGCACTGTCCATACCTCGGCTGTCCACACCACGGCTGTTCACATTGTCCACACCTCGGCTGTCTACACTGTCCACACCTCGGCTGTCCACACTGTCCACAACTCGGCTGTCTACACTGTCCACACCTCGGCTGTCCGCACTGTCCACACCTGGGCTGTCCGCACTGTCCATACCTCGGCTGTCTACACTGTCCACACCTCGGCTGTCCGTACTGTCCACACCTCGGCTGTAGGCGCTGTCTATACCTCGGCTGTCCACACTGTCCATACCTCGGCTGTCCACACTGTCCACACCTCGGCTATCCACACTGTCCACCTCTCGACTGTCCACAATGTCCATACCTCGGTTGTAAACACTGTCCATGCATCGGCTGTCCACACTGTCCACAACTCAGATGTCGCCACTGTCCACATCTCGGCTGTCCGCACTGTCTATACCTCGGTTGTCCACACCTCGGCTGTCCGCACTGTCCATACCTCGGCTGTCCACACCTCGGCTGTCTACACTGTCCAAACCTCGGCTGTCCGCACTGTCCATACCGCGGCTGTCCACACCTCCGCTGTCCACATTGTCCACACCTCGGCTGTCTACACTGTCCACACCTCGGCTGTTCACACTGTCCACACCTCGGCTGTCCGCACTGTCCATACATCGGCTGTCCGCACTGTCCCTACCACGGCTGTCTACACTGTCCACACCTCGGCTGTCCGCACTGTCCATACCTCGGCTGTCCGCACTGTCCATACATCGGCTGTTCACACTGTCCATACCTCGGCTCTCCACACTGTCCACACCTCGGCTGTCCGCACTGTCCATACATCGGCTGTCCGCACTGTCCATACCACGGCTGTCTACACTGTCCACACCTCGGCTGTCCCACTGTCCACACCTCGGCTGTCCGCACTGTCCACACCTTGGCTGTCCGCGCTGTCCATACCTCGGCTGTCCAATGTCCACACCTCGGCTGTCCACACTGTCCATAGTTGGGCTGTCCACACTGTCCATACCTCGGTTGTCCACACTGTCCATACCTCGGCTCTCCACACTGTCCAAACCTCGGCTGTTCGCAATGTCCAAACCTCGGCTGTCCACACTGTCCACACCTCGGCTGTCCACACCTCGGCTGTCCACACCTCGGCTGTCCACACTGTCCACACCTCGGCTGTCCACACGGTCGACACCTCGGCTGTCCACACCTCCGCTGTCCACATTGTCCACACCTCGGCTGTCTACACTGTCCACACCTCGGCTATTCACACTGTCCACACCTCGGCTGTCCGCACTGTCCATACATCGGCTGTCCGCACTATCCATACCTCGGCTGTCTACACTGTCCACACCTCGGCTGTCCGCACTGTCCCCACCTCGGCTGTGCGCACTGTCCACACCTCGCCTGTCCGCGATGTCCATACCTCGGCTGTCCACACTGTCCACACCTCGACTGTCCGCACTGTCCATATCTCGGCTGTCCACACAGTCCACACCTCGGCTGTCCTCAATGTCCATACCTCGGATGTCCACACCGTCCATACCTCGGCTGTCCACACTGTCCACACCTCGGCTGTCCGCAATGTTCATACCTCGGATGTCCACACTGTCCACACCTCGGCTGTCCACACCTCGGCTGTCCACACCTCGGCTGTCCACACTGTCCACACCTCGGCTGTCCACACGGTCGACACCTCGGCTGTCCACACCTCCGCTGTCCACATTGTCCACACCTCGGCTGTCTACACTGTCCACACCTCGGCTATTCACACTGTCCACACCTCGGCTGTCTACACTGTCCACACCTCGGCTGTCCGCACTGTCCATACCTCGGCTGTCCACACCTCCGCTGTCCACATTGTCCACACCTCGGCTGTCTACACTGTCCACACCTCGGCTGTTCACACTGTCCACACCTCGGCTGTCCGCACTGTCCATACATCGGCTGTCCGCACTGTCCCTACCACGGCTGTCTACACTGTCCACACCTCGGCTGTCCGCACTCTCCACACCTCGGCTGTCCGCACTGTCCATACCTCGGCTGTCCGCACTGTCCATACATCGGCTGTTCACACTGTCCATACCTCGGCTCTCCACACTGTCCGCACCTCGGCTGTCCGCACTGTCCATACATCGGCTGTCCGCACTGTCCATACCACGGCTGTCTACACTGTCCACACCTCGGCTGTCCGCACTGTCCACACCTCGGCTGTCCGCACTGTCCACACCTCGGCTGTCCGCGCTGTCCATACCTCGGCTGTCCAATGTCCGCACCTCGGCTATTCACACTGTCCATACCTCGGCTGTCCACACTGTCCATACCTCGGTTGTCCACACTGTCCATACCTCGGCTCTCCACACTGTCCAAACCTCGGCTGTTCGCAATGTCCAAACCTCGGCTGTCCACACTGTCCACACCTCGGCTGTCCTCAATGTCCATACCTCGGATGTCCACACCGTCCATACCTCGGCTGTCCACACTGTCCACACCTCGGCTGTCCGCAATGTTCATACCTCGGATGTCCACACTGTCCACACCTCGGCTGTCCACACCTCGGCTGTCCACACCTCGGCTGTCCACACTGTCCACACCTCGGCTGTCCACACGGTCGACACCTCGGCTGTCCACACCTCCGCTGTCCACATTGTCCACACCTCGGCTGTCTACACTGTCCACACCTCGGCTATTCACACTGTCCACACCTCGGCTGTCCGCACTGTCCACACCTCGGCTGTCCGCGCTGTCCATACCTCGGCTGTCCACACTGTCCACACCTCGACTGTCCGCACTGTCCATACCTCGGTTGTCCACACCGTCCATACCTCGGCTCTCCACACTGTGCAAACCTCGGCTGTTCGCAATGTCCAAACCTCGGATGTCCACACTGTCCATACCTCGGTTGTCCACACTGTCCATACCTCGGCTCTCCACACTGTCCAAACCTCGGCTGTTCGCAATGTCCACACCTCGGCTGTCCACACCTCGGCTGTCCACACCTCGGCTGTCTACACTGTCCACACCTCGGCTGTCCGCACTGTCCATACCTCGGCTGTCCACACCACGGCTGTTCACATTGTCCACACCTCGGCTGTCTACACTGTCCACACCTCGGCTGTCCACACTGTCCACACCTCGGCTGTCCGCACTGTCCATACATCGGCTGTCCGCACTGTCCATACCTCGACTGTCTACACTGTCCACACCTCGGCTTTCCGCACTGTCCACACCTCGGCTGTCCGCACTGTCCACACCTCGGCTGTCTACACTGTCCACACCTCGGCTGTCCGTACTGTCCACACCTCGGTTGTCCGCACTGTCCATACCTCGGCTGTCCACACCACGGCTGTCCGCACTGTTCATACCTCGGCTGTCCACACTGTCCATACCTCGGCTGTCCACACTGTCCACACCTCGGCTGTCCACACTGTCCACACTGTCCACACCTCGACTGTCCACACTGTCCATACCTCGGCTGTCCACACTGTCCACACCTCGGCTGTCCACACTGTCCACACTGCCCATACCTCGGCTGTCTACACTGTCCACACCTCGGCTGTCCGCACTGCCCATACCTCGGCTGTCCACACCTCGGCTGTCCACACTGTCCACACCTCGGCTATCCGCACTGTCCATACCTCGGCTGTCCGTACTGTCCACACCACGGCTGTCCGTACTGTCCACACCTCGGCTGTCCGCACTGTCCATACCTCGGCTGTCCACACTGTCCATACCTCGGCTGTCCACACTGTCCACACATCGGCTGTCCACACTGTCCACACCTCGACTGTCCACACTGTCCATACCTCGGCTGTCCACACTGTCCACATCTCGGCTGTCCACACTGTCCACACTGCCCATACCTCGGCTGTCTACACTGTCCACACTGTCCATACCTCGGCTGTCCGCACTGCCCATACCTCGGCTGTCCACCCCTCGGCTGTCCACACTGTCCACACCTCGGCTGTCCGCACTGTGCATACCTCGGCTGTCCACACTGTCCACACCTCGGCTGTCCACACTGTCCACACTGTCCACACCTCGACTGTCCACACTGTCCATACCTCGGCTGTCCACACTGTCCACACCTCGGCTGTCCACACTGTCCACACTGCCCATACCTCGGCTGTCTACACTGTCCACACCTCGACTGTCCACACTGTCCATACCTCGGCTGTCCACACTGTCCACACCTCGGCTGTCCACACTGTCCACACTGCCCATACCTCGGCTGTCTACACTGTCCATACCTCGGCTGTCCACACCTCGGCTGTCCACACTGTCCACACCTCGGCTGTCCGCACTGTCCATACCTCGGTTGTCCGTACTGTCCACACCACGGCTGTCCGTACTGTCTATACCTCTGCTGTCCACACTGTCCACACCTCGGCTGTCCACACTGTCCAAGCTGTCCACACCTCGACTGTCCAAACTGTCCATACCTCGGCTGTCCACACTGTCCACACCTCGGCTGTCCACACTGTCCACACTGCCCATACCTCGGCTGTCTACACTGTCCACACCTCGGCTGTCCGCACTGCCCATACCTCGGCTGTCCACACCTCGGCTGTCCACACTGTCCACACCTCGGCTGTCCGCACTGTCCATACCTCGGCTGTCCACACCTCGGCTGTCTACACTGTCCACACCTCGGCTGTCCGCACTGTCCATACCTCGGCTGTCCACACCACGGCTGTTCACATTGTCCACACCTCGGCTGTCTACACTGTCCACACCTCGGCTGTCCACACTGTCCACACCTCGGCTGTCTACACTGTCCACACCTCGGCTGTCCGCACTGTCCACACCTGGGCTGTCCGCACTGTCCATACCTCGGCTGTCTACACTGTCCACACCTCGGCTGTCCGTACTGTCCACACCTCGGCTGTCCGCGCTGTCCATACCTCGGCTGTCTACACTGTCCACACCTCGGCTGTCCGCACTGCCCATACCTCGGCTGTCCACACCTCGGCTGTCCACACTGTCCACACCTCGGCTGTCTACACTGTCCACACCTCGGCTGTCCGCACTGTCCACACCTCGGCTGTCCACACCACGGCTGTTCACATTGTCCACACCTCGGCTGTCTACGCTGTCCACACCTCGGCTGTCCACACTGTCCACACCTCGGCTGTCCGCACTGTCCACACCTCGGCTGTCTACACTGTCCACACCTCGGCTGTCCGTACTGTCCACACCTCGGTTGTCCACACTGTCCATACATCGGCTGTCCGCACTGTCCATACCTCGGCTGTCTACACTGTCCACACCTCGGCTGTCCGCACTGTCCACACCTGGGCTGTCCGCACTGTCCACACCTCGGCTGTCTACACTGTCCACACCTCGGCTGTCCGAACTGTCCACACCTCGGTTGTCCGCACTGTCCATACCTCGGCTGTCCACACCACGGCTGTCCGCACTGTCCATACCTCGGCTGTCCACACTGTCCATACCTCGGCTGTCCACACTGTCCACACCTCGGCTGTCCACACTGTCCACACTGTCCACACCTCGACTGTCCACACTGTCCATACCTCGGCTGTCCACACTGTCCACACCTCGGCTGTCCACACTGTCCACACTGCCCATACCTCGGCTGTCTACACTGTCCACACCTCGGCTGTCCGCACTGCCCATACCTCGGCTGTCCACACCTCGGCTGTCCACACTGTCCACACCTCGGCTGTCCGCACTGTCCATACCTCGGCTGTCCGTACTGTCCACACCACGGCTGTCCGTACTGTCCACACCTCGGCTGTCCGCACTGTCCATACCTCGGCTGTCCACACTGTCCATACCTCGGCTGTCCACACTGTCCACACCTCGGCTGTCCACACTGTCCACACTGTCCACACCTCGACTGTCCACACTGTCCACACCTCGGCTGTCCGCACTGTCCATACCTCGGCTGTCCACACTGTCCACACCTCGGCTGTCCACACTGTCCACACTGTCCACACCTCGACTGTCCACACTGTCCATACCTCGGCTGTCCACACTGTCCACACCTCGGCTGTCCACACTGTCCACACTGCACATACCTCGGCTGTCTACACTGTCCGCACCTCGACTGTCCACACTGACCATACCTCGGCTGTCCACACTGTCCACACCTCGGCTGTCCACACTGTCCACACTGCCCATACCTCGGCTGTCTACACTGTCCATACCTCGGCTGTCCACACCTCGGCTGTCCACACTGTCCACACCTCGGCTGTCCGCACTGTCCATACCTCGGCTGTCCGTACTGTCCACACCACGGCTGTCCGTACTGTCCACACCTCGGCTGTCCGCACTGTCCATACCTCGGCTGTCCACACTGTCCACACCTCGGCTGTCCGCACTGTCCATACCTCGGCTGTCCACACTGTCCATACCTCGGCTGTCCACACTGTCCACACCTCGGCTGTCCACACTGTCCACACTGTCCACACCTCGACTGTCCACACTGTCCACACCTCGGCTGTCCGCACTGTCCATACCTCGGCTGTCCACACTGTCAACACCTCGGCTGTCCACACTGTCCACACTGTCCACACCTCGACTGTCCACACTGTCCATACCTCGGCTGTCCACACTGTCCACACCTCGGCTGTCCACACTGTCCACACCGCACATACCTCGGCTGTCTACACTGTCCGCACCTCGACTGTCCACACTGACCATACCTCGGCTGTCCACACTGTCCACACCTCGGCTGTCCACACTGTCCACACTGCCCATACCTCGGCTGTCTACACTGTCCATACCTCGGCTGTCCACACCTCGGCTGTCCACACTGTCCACACCTCGGCTGTCCGCACTGTCCATACCTCGGCTGTCCGTACTGTCCACACCACGGCTGTCCGTACTGTCCACACCTCGGCTGTCCGCACTGTCCATACCTCGGCTGTCCACACTGTCCATACCTCGGTTGTCCACACTGTCCACACCTCGGCTGTCCGCACTGTCCATACCTCGGCTGTCCACACTGTCCATACCTCGGTTGTCCACACTGTCCACACCTCGGCTGTCCACACTGTCCACGCTGTCCACACCTCGACTGTCCACACTGTCCATACCTCGGCTGTCCACAGTGTCCACACCTCCGCTGTCCACACTGTCCACACTGCCCATACCTCGGCTGTCTACACTGTCCACACCTCGGCTGTCCGCACTGCCCATACCTCGGGTGTCCACACCTCGGCTGTCCACACTGTCCACACCTCGGCTGTCCGCACTGTCCATACCTCGGCTGTCCACATCTCGGCTGTCTACACTGTCCACACCTCGGCTGTCTGCACTGTCCATACCTCGGCTGTCCACACCACGGCTGTTCACATTGTCCACACCTCGGCTGTCTACACTGTCCACACCTCGGCTGTCCACACTGTCCACAACTCGGCTCTCTACACTGTCCACACCTCGGCTGTCCGCACTGTCCACACCTGGGCTGTCCGCACTGTCCATACCTCGGCTGTCTACACTGTCCACACCTCGGCTGTCCGTACTGTCCACACCTCGGCTGTAGGCGCTGTCCATACCTCGGCTGTCCACACTGTCCATACCTCGGCTGTCCACACTGTCCACATCTCGGCTGTCCACACTGTCCACCTCTCGACTGTCCACAATGTCCATACCTCGGTTGTAAACACTGTCCATGCATCGGCTGTCCACACTGTCCACAACTCAGATGTCGCCACTGTCTACATCTCGGCTGTCCGCACTGTCTATACCTCGGTTGTCCACACCTCGGCTGTCCGCACTGTCCATACCTCGGCTGTCCACACCTCGGCTGTCTACACTGTCCACACCTCGGCTGTCCGCACTGTCCATACCTCGGCTGTCCACACCTCCGCTGTCCACATTGTCCACACCTCGGCTGTCTACACTGTCCACACCTCGGCTGTTCACACTATCCACACCCCGGCTGTCCGCACTGTCCATACATCGGCTGTCCGCACTGTCCCTACCACGGCTGTCTACACTGTCCAAACCTCGGCTGTCCGCACTGTCCATACCTCGGCTGTCCGCACTGTCCATACATCGGCTGTTCACACTGTCCATACCTCGGCTCTCCACACTGTCCACACCTCGGCTGCCCGCACTGTCCATACATCGGCTGTCCGCACTGTCCATACCACGGGTGTCTACACTGTCCACACCTCGGCTGTCCCACTGTCCACACCTCGGCTGTCCGCACTGTCCACACCTCGGCTGTCCGCGCAGTCCATACCTCGGTTGTCCAATGTCCACACCTCGGCTGTCCACACTGTCCATAGTTGGGCTGTCCACACTGTCCACACCTCCGCTGTCCACATTGTCCACACCTCGGCTGTCTACACTGTCCACACCTCGGCTATTCACACTGTCCACACCTCGGCTGTCCGCACTGTCCATACATCGGCTGTCCGCACTATCCATACCTCGGCTGTCTACACTGTCCACACCTCGGCTGTCCGCACTGTCCCCACCTCGGCTGTGCGCACTGTCCACACCTCGGCTGTCCGCGATGTCCATACCTCGGCTGTCCACACTGTCCACACCTCGACTGTCCGCACTGTCCATATCTCGGCTGTCCACACTGTCCACACCTCGGCTGTCCTCAATGTCCATACCTCGGATGTCCACACCGTCCATACCTCGGCTGTCCACACTGTCCACACCTCGGCTGTCCGCAATGTTCATACCTCGGATGTCCACACTGTCCACACCTCGGCTGTCCACACCTCGGCTGTCCACACCTCGGCTGTCCACACTGTCCACACCTCGGCTGTCCACACGGTCGACACCTCGGCTGTCCACACCTCCGCTGTCCACATTGTCCACACCTCGGCTGTCTACACTGTCCACACCTCGGCTATTCACACTGTCCACACCTCGGCTGTCCGCACTGTCCACACCTCGGCTGTCCGCGCTGTCCATACCTCGGCTGTCCACACTGTCCACACCTCGACTGTCCGCACTGTCCATACCTCGGTTGTCCACACCGTCCATACCTCGGCTCTCCACACTGTCCAAACCTCGGCTGTCCGCACTGTCCATACCTCGGCTGTCCACACCACGGCTGTTCACATTGTCCACACCTCGGCTGTCTACACTGTCCACACCTCGGCTGTCCACACTGTCCACAACTCGGCTGTCTACACTGTCCACACCTCGGCTGTCCGCACTGTCCACACCTGGGCTGTCCGCACTGTCCATACCTCGGCTGTCTACACTGTCCACACCTCGGCTGTCCGTACTGTCCACACCTCGGCTGTAGGCGCTGTCTATACCTCGGCTGTCCACACTGTCCATACCTCGGCTGTCCACACTGTCCACACCTCGGCTATCCACACTGTCCACCTCTCGACTGTCCACAATGTCCATACCTCGGTTGTAAACACTGTCCATGCATCGGCTGTCCACACTGTCCACAACTCAGATGTCGCCACTGTCCACATCTCGGCTGTCCGCACTGTCCATAGTTGGGCTGTCCACACTGTCCATACCTCGGTTGTCCAATGTCCACACCTCGGCTGTCCACACTGTCCATAGTTGGGCTGTCCACACTGTCCACACCTCCGCTGTCCACATTGTCCACACCTCGGCTGTCTACACTGTCCACACCTCGGCTATTCACACTGTCCACACCTCGGCTGTCCGCACTGTCCATACATCGGCTGTCCGCACTATCCATACCTCGGCTGTCTACACTGTCCACACCTCGGCTGTCCGCACTGTCCCCACCTCGGCTGTGCGCACTGTCCACACCTCGGCTGTCCGCGATGTCCATACCTCGGCTGTCCACACTGTCCACACCTCGACTGTCCGCACTGTCCATATCTCGGCTGTCCACACTGTCCACACCTCGGCTGTCCTCAATGTCCATACCTCGGATGTCCACACCGTCCATACCTCGGCTGTCCACACTGTCCACACCTCGGCTGTCCGCAATGTTCATACCTTGGATGTCCACACTGTCCACACCTCGGCTGTCCACACCTCGGCTGTCCACACCTCGGCTGTCCACACTGTCCACACCTCGGCTGTCCACACGGTCGACACCTCGGCTGTCCACACCTCCGCTGTCCACATTGTCCACACCTCGGCTGTCTACACTGTCCACACCTCGGCTATTCACACTGTCCACACCTCGGCTGTCCGCACTGTCCACACCTCGGCTGTCCGCGCTGTCCATACCTCGGCTGTCCACACTGTCCACACCTCGACTGTCCGCACTGTCCATACCTCGGTTGTCCACACCGTCCATACCTCGGCTCTCCACACTGTCCAAACCTCGGCTGTCCGCACTGTCCATACCTCGGCTGTCCACACCACGGCTGTTCACATTGTCCACACCTCGGCTGTCTACACTGTCCACACCTCGGCTGTCCACACTGTCCACAACTCGGCTGTCTACACTGTCCACACCTCGGCTGTCCGCACTGTCCACACCTGGGCTGTCCGCACTGTCCATACCTCGGCTGTCTACACTGTCCACACCTCGGCTGTCCGTACTGTCCACACCTCGGCTGTAGGCGCTGTCTATACCTCGGCTGTCCACACTGTCCATACCTCGGCTGTCCACACTGTCCACACCTCGGCTATCCACACTGTCCACCTCTCGACTGTCCACAATGTCCATACCTCGGTTGTAAACACTGTCCATGCATCGGCTGTCCACACTGTCCACAACTCAGATGTCGCCACTGTCCACATCTCGGCTGTCCGCACTGTCTATACCTCGGTTGTCCACACCTCGGCTGTCCGCACTGTCCATACCTCGGCTGTCCACACCTCGGCTGTCTACACTGTCCACACCTCGGCTGTCCGCACTGTCCATACCGCGGCTGTCCACACCTCCGCTGTCCACATTGTCCACACCTCGGCTGTCTACACTGTCCACACCTCGGCTGTTCACACTGTCCACACCTCGGCTGTCCGCACTGTCCATACATCGGCTGTCCGCACTGTCCCTACCACGGCTGTCTACACTGTCCACACCTCGGCTGTCCGCACTGTCCATACATCGGCTGTCCGCACTGTCCATACCACGGCTGTCTACACTGTCCACACCTCGGCTGTCCCACTGTCCACACCTCGGCTGTCCGCACTGTCCACACCTTGGCTGTCCGCGCTGTCCATACCTCGGCTGTCCAATGTCCACACCTCGGCTGTCCACACTGTCCATAGTTGGGCTGTCCACACTGTCCATACCTCGGTTGTCCACACTGTCCATACCTCGGCTCTCCACACTGTCCAAACCTCGGCTGTTCGCAATGTCCAAACCTCGGCTGTCCACACTGTCCACACCTCGGCTGTCCGCAATGTTCATACCTCGGATGTCCACACTGTCCACACCTCGGCTGTCCACACCTCGGCTGTTCACACCTCGGCTGTCCACACTGTCCACACCTCGGCTGTCCACACGGTCGACACCTCGGCTGTCCACACCTCCGCTGTCCACATTGTCCACACCTCGGCTGTCTACACTGTCCACACCTCGGCTATTCACACTGTCCACACCTCGGCTGTCCGCACTGTCCATACATCGGCTGTCCGCACTATCCATACCTCGGCTGTCTACACTGTCCACACCTCGGCTGTCCGCACTGTCCCCACCTCGGCTGTGCGCACTGTCCACACCTCGGCTGTCCGCGATGTCCATACCTCGGCTGTCCACACTGTCCACACCTCGACTGTCCGCACTTTCCATATCTCGGCTGTCCACACTGTCCACACCTCGGCTGTCCTCAATGTCCATACCTCGGATGTCCACACCGTCCATACCTCGGCTGTCCACACTGTCCACACCTCGGCTGTCCGCAATGTTCATACCTCGGATGTCCACACTGTCCACACCTCGGCTGTCCACACCTCGGCTGTCCACACCTCGGCTGTCCACACTGTCCACACCTCGGCTGTCCACACGGTCGACACCTCGGCTGTCCACACCTCCGCTGTCCACATTGTCCACACCTCGGCTGTCTACACTGTCCACACCTCGGCTATTCACACTGTCCACACCTCGGCTGTCCGCACTGTCCACACCTCGGCTGTCCGCGCTGTCCATACCTCGGCTGTCCACACTGTCCACACCTCGACTGTCCGCACTGTCTATACCTCGGTTGTCCACACCGTCCATACCTCGGCTCTCCACACTGTCCAAACCTCGGCTGTTCGCAATGGTGAAACCTCGGATGTCCACACTGTCCATACCTCGGTTGTCCACACTGTCCATACCTCGGCTCTCCACACTGTCCAAACCTCGGCTGTTCGCAATGTCCACACCTCGGCTGTCCACACCTCGGCTGTCCACACTGTCCACACCTCCAATGTCCGCACTGCCCATACCTCGGCTGTCCACACTGTCCACACCTCGGCTGTCCGCACTGTCCACACCTCGGCTGTCCACACGGTCGACACCTCGGCTGTCCACACCTCCGCTGTCCACATTGTCCACACCTCGGCTGTCTACACTGTCCACACCTCGGCTATTCACACTGTCCACACCTCGGCTGTCCGCACTGTCCACACCTCGGCTGTCCACACCTCGGCTGTCCACACTGTCCACACCTCGGCTGTCCACACGGTCGACACCTCGGCTGTCCACACCTCCGCTGTCCACATTGTCCACACCTCGGCTGTCTACACTGTCCACACCTCGGTTATTCACACTGTCCACACCTCGGCTGTCCGCACTGTCCACACCTCGGCTGTCCGCGCTGTCCATACCTCGGCTGTCCACACTGTCCACACCTCGACTGTCCGCACTGTCCATACCTCGGTTGTCCACACCGTCCATACCTCGGCTCTCCACACTGTCCAAACCTCGGCTGTTCGCAATGTCCAAACCTCGGATGTCCACACTGTCCATACCTCGGTTGTCCACACTGTCCATACCTCGGCTCTCCACACCTCGGCTGTCCACACTGTCCACACCTCGGCTGTCCGCACTGTCCATACCTCGGCTGTCCACACTGTCCACACCTCGGCTGTCCACACTGTCCACACTGTCCACACCTCGACTGTCCACACTGTCCATACCTCGGCTGTCCACACTGTCCACACCTCGGCTGTCCACACTGTCCACACTGCACATACCTCGGCTGTCTACACTGTCCGCACCTCGACTGTCCACACTGACCATACCTCGGCTGTCCACACTCTCCACACCTCGGCTGTCCACACTGTCCACACTGCCCATACCTCGGCTGTCTACACTGTCCATACCTCGGCTGTCCACACCTCGGCTGTCCACACTGTCCACACCTCGGCTGTCCGCACTGTCCATACCTCGGCTGTCCGTACTGTCCACACCACGGCTGTCCGTACTGTCCACACCTCGGCTGTCCGCACTGTCCATACCTCGGCTGTCCACACTTTCCATACCTCGGCTGTCCACACTGTCCACACCTCGGCTGTCCACACTGTCCACGCTGTCCACACCTCGAATGTCCACACTGTCCATACCTCGGCTGTCCACACTGTCCACACCTCGGCTGTCCACACTGTCCACACTGCCCATACCTCGGCTGTCTACACTGTCCACACCTCGGCTGTCCGCACTGCCCATACCTCGGGTGTCCACACCTCGGCTGTCCACACTGTCCACACCTCGGCTGTCCGCACTGTCCATACCTCGGCTGTCCACATCTCGGCTGTCTACACTGTCCACACCTCGGCTGTCCGCACTGTCCATACCTCGGCTGTCCACACCACGGCTTTTCACATTGTCCACACCTCGGCTGTCTACACTGTCCACACCTCGGCTGTCCACACTGTCCACAACTCGGCTGTCTACACTGTCCACACCTCGGCTGTCCGCACTGTCCACACCTGGGCTGTCCGCGCTGTCCATACCTCGGCTGTCCACACTGTCCACACCTCGACTGTCCGCACTGTCCATACCTCGGTTGTCCACACCGTCCATACCTCGGCTCTCCACACTGTCCAAACCTCGGCTGTTCGCAATGTCCAAACCTCGGATGTCCACACTGTCCATACCTCGGTTGTCCACACTGTCCATACCTCGGCTCTCCACACTGTCCAAACCTCGGCTGTTCGCAATGTCCACACCTCGGGTGTCCACACCTCGGCTGTCCACACTGTCCACACCTCCAATGTCCGCACTGCCCATACCTCGGCTGTCTACACTGTCCACACCTCGGCTGTCCGCACTGCCCATACCTCGGCTGTCCACACCTCGGCTGTCCACACTGTCCACACCTCGGCTGTCCGCACTGTCCACACCTCGGCTGTCCACACGGTCGACACCTCGGCTGTCCACACCTCCGCTGTCCACATTGTCCACACCTCGGCTGTCTACACTGTCCACACCTCGGCTATTCACACTGTCCACACCTCGGCTGTCCGCACTGTCCACACCTCGGCTGTCCACACCTCGGCTGTCCACACTGTCCACACCTCGGCTGTCCACACGGTCGACACCTCGGCTGTCCACACCTCCGCTGTCCACATTGTCCACACCTCGGCTGTCTACACTGTCCACACCTCGGTTATTCACACTGTCCACACCTCGGCTGTCCGCACTGTCCACACCTCGGCTGTCCGCGCTGTCCATACCTCGGCTGTACACACTGTCCACACCTCGACTGTCCGCACTGTCCATATCTCGGTTGTCCACACCGTCCATACCTCGGCTCTCCACACTGTCCAAACCTCGGCTGTTCGCAATGTCCAAACCTCGGATGTCCACACTGTCCATACCTCGGTTGTCCACACTGTCCATACCTCGGCTCTCCACACCTCGGCTGTTCACACTGTCCACACCTCGGCTGTCCGCACTGTCCATACCTCGGCTGTCCACACTGTCCACACCTCGGCTGTCCACACTGTCCACACTGTCCACACATCGACTGTCCACACTGTCCATACCTCGGCTGTCCACACTGTCCACACCTCGGCTGTCCACACTGTCCACACTGCACATACCTCGGCTGTCTACACTGTCCGCACCTCGACTGTCCACACTGACCATACCTCGGCTGTCCACACTCTCCACACCTCGGCTGTCCACACTGTCCACACTGCCCATACCTCGGCTGTCTACACTGTCCATACCTCGGCTGTCCACACCTCGGCTGTCCACACTGTCCACACCTCGGCTGTCCGCACTGTCCATACCTCGGCTGTCCGTACTGTCCACACCACGGCTGTCCGTACTGTCCACACCTCGGCTGTCCGCACTGTCCATACCTCGGCTGTCTACACTGTCCATACCTCGGCTGTCCACACTGTCCACACCTTGGCTGTCCACACCGTCCACGCTGTCCACACCTCGACTGTCCACACTGTCCATACCTCGGCTGTCCACACTGTCCACACCTCGGCTGTCCACACTGTCCACACTGCCCATACCTCGGCTGTCTACACTGTCCACACCTCGGCTGTCCGCACTGCCCATACCTCGGGTGTCCACACCTCGGCTGTCCACACTGTCCACACCTCGGCTGTCCGCACTGTCCATACCTCGGCTGTCCACATCTCGGCTGTCTACACTGTCCACACCTCGGCTGTCCGCACTGTCCATACCTCGGCTGTCCACACTGTCCACACCTCGACTGTCCGCACTGTCCATATCTCGGCTGTCCACACTGTCCACACCTCGGCTGTCCTCAATGTCCATACCTCGGATGTCCACACCGTCCATACCTCGGCTGTCCACACTGTCCACACCTCGGCTGTCCGCAATGTTCATACCTCGGATGTCCACACTGTCCACACCTCGGCTGTCCACACCTCGGCTGTCCACACCTCGGCTGTCCACACCTCGGCTGTCCACACTTTCCACACCTCGGCTGTCCACACGGTCGACACCTCGGCTGTCCACACCTCCGCTGTCCACATTGTCCACACCTCGGCTGTCTACACTGTCCACACCTCGGCTATTCACACTGTCCACACCTCGGCTGTCCGCACTGTCCACCCCTCGGCTGTCCGCGCTGTCCATACCTCGGCTGTCCACACTGTCCACACCTCGACTGTCCGCACTGTCCATACCTCGGTTGTCCACACCGTCCATACCTCGGCTCTCCACACTGTCCAAACCTCGGCTGTCCGCACTGTCCATACCTCGGCTGTCCACACCACGGCTGTTCACATTGTCCACACCTCGGCTGTCTACACTGTCCACACCTCGGCTGTCCACACTGTCCACAACTCGGCTGTCTACACTGTCCACACCTCGGCTGTCCGCACTGTCCACACCTGGGCTGTCCGCACTGTCCATACCTCGGCTGTCTACACTGTCCACACCTCGGCTGTCCGTACTGTCCACACCTCGGCTGTAGGCGCTGTCTATACCTCGGCTGTCCACACTGTCCATACCTCGGCTGTCCACACTGTCCACACCTCGGCTATCCACACTGTCCACCTCTCGACTGTCCACAATGTCCATACCTCGGTTGTAGACACTGTCCATGCATCGGCTGTCCACACTGTCCACAACTCAGATGTCGCCACTGTCCACATCTCGGCTGTCCGCACTGTCTATACCTCGGTTGTCCACACCTCGGCTGTCCGCACTGTCCATACCTCGGCTGTCCACACCTCGGCTGTCTACACTGTCCACACCTCGGCTGTCCGCACTGTCCATACCGCGGCTGTCCACACCTCCGCTGTCCACATTGTCCACACCTCGGCTGTCTACACTGTCCACACCTCGGCTGTTCACACTGTCCACACCTCGGCTGTCCGCACTGTCCATACATCGGCTGTCCGCACTGTCCCTACCACGGCTGTCTACACTGTCCACACCTCGGCTGTCCGCACTGTCCATACCTCGGCTGTCCGCACTGTCCATACATCGGCTGTTCACACTGTCCATACCTCGGCTCTCCACACTGTCCACACCTCGGCTGTCCGCACTGTCCATACATCGGCTGTCCGCACTGTCCATACCACGGCTGTCTACACTGTCCACACCTCGGCTGTCCCACTGTCCACACCTCGGCTGTCCGCACTGTCCACACCTTGGCTGTCCGCGCTGTCCATACCTCGGCTGTCCAATGTCCACACCTCGGCTGTCCACACTGTCCATAGTTGGGCTGTCCACACTGTCCATACCTCGGTTGTCCACACGTCCATACCTCGGCTCTCCACACTGTCCAAACCTCGGCTGTTCGCAATGTCCAAACCTCGGCTGTCCACACTGTCCACACCTCGGCTGTCCACACCTCGGCTGTCCACACCTCGGCTGTCCACACTGTCCACACCTCGGCTGTCCACACGGTCGACACCTTGGCTGTCCACACCTCCGCTGTCCACATTGTCCACACCTCGGCTGTCTACACTGTCCACACCTCGGCTATTCACACTGTCCACACCTCGGCTGTCCGCACTGTCCATACATCGGCTGTCCGCACTATCCATACCTCGGCTGTCTACACTGTCCACACCTCGGCTGTCCGCACTGTCCCCACCTCGGCTGTGCGCACTGTCCACACCTCGCCTGTCCGCGATGTCCATACCTCGGCTGTCCACACTGTCCACACCTCGACTGTCCGCACTGTCCATATCTCGGCTGTCCACACTGTCCACACCTCGGCTGTCCTCAATGTCCATACGTCGGATGTCCACACCGTCCATACCTCGGCTGTCCACACTGTCCACACCTCGGCTGTCCGCAATGTTCATACCTCGGATGTCCACACTGTCCACACCTCGGCTGTCCACACCTCGGCTGTCCACACCTCGGCTGTCCACACTGTCCACACCTCGGCTGTCCACACGGTCGACACCTCGGCTGTCCACACCTCCGCTGTCCACATTGTCCACACCTCGGCTGTCTACACTGTCCACACCTCGGCTATTCACACTGTCCACACCTCGACTGTCTACACTGTCCACACCTCGGCTGTCCGCACTGTCCATACCTCGGCTGTCCACACCTCCGCTGTCCACATTGTCCACACCTCGGCTGTCTACACTGTCCACACCTCGGCTGTTCACACTGTCCACACCTCGGCTGTCCGCACTGTCCATACATCGGCTGTCCGCACTGTCCCTACCACGGCTGTCTACACTGTCCACACCTCGGCTGTCCGCACTCTCCACACCTCGGCTGTCCGCACTGTCCATACCTCGGCTGTCCGCACTGTCCATACATCGGCTGTTCACACTGTCCATACCTCGGCTCTCCACACTGTCCGCACCTCGGCTGTCCGCACTGTCCATACATCGGCTGTCCGCACTGTCCATACCACGGCTGTCTACACTGTCCACACCTCGGCTGTCCGCACTGTCCACACCTCGGCTGTCCGCACTGTCCACACCTCGGCTGTCCGCGCTGTCCATACCTCGGCTGTCCAATGTCCACACCTCGGCTATTCACACTGTCCATACCTCGGCTGTCCACACTGTCCATACCTCGGTTGTCCACACTGTCCATACCTCGGCTCTCCACACTGTCCATACCTCGGATGTCCACACCGTCCATACCTCGGCTGTCCACACTGTCCACACCTCGGCTGTCCTCAATGTCCATACCTCGGATGTCCACACCGTCCATACCTCGGCTGTCCACACTGTCCACACCTCGGCTGTCCGCAATGTTCATACCTCGGATGTCCACACTGTCCACACCTCGGCTGTCCACACCTCGGCTGTCCACACCTCGGCTGTCCACACTGTCCACACCTCGGCTGTCCACACGGTCGACACCTTGGCTGTCCACACCTCCGCTGTCCACATTGTCCACACCTCGGCTGTCTACACTGTCCACACCTCGGCTATTCACACTGTCCACACCTCGGCTGTCCGCACTGTCCACACCTTGGCTGTCCGCGCTGTCCATACCTCGGCTGTCCACACTGTCCACACCTCGACTGTCCGCACTGTCCATACCTCGGTTGTCCACACCGTCCATACCTCGGCTCTCCACACTGTCCAAACCTCGGCTGTTCGCAATGTCCAAACCTCGGATGTCCACACTGTCCATACCTCGGTTGTCCACACTGTCCATACCTCGGCTCTCCACACTGTCCAAACCTCGGCTGTTCGCAATGTCCACACCTCGGCTGTCCACACCTCGGCTGTCCACACCTCGGCTGTCTACACTGTCCACACCTCGGCTGTCCGCACTGTCCATACCTCGGCTGTCCACACCACGGCTGTTCACATTGTCCACACCTCGGCTGTCTACACTGTCCACACCTCGGCTGTCCACACTGTCCACACCTCGGCTGTCCGCACTGTCCATACATCGGCTGTCCGCACTGTCCATACCTCGACTGTCTACACTGTCCACACCTCGGCTTTCCGCACTGTCCACACCTCGGCTGTCCGCACTGTCCACACCTCGGCTGTCTACACTGTCCACACCTCGGCTGTCCGTACTGTCCACACCTCGGTTGTCCGCACTGTCCATACCTCGGCTGTCCACACCACGGCTGTCCGCACTGTTCATACCTCGGCTGTCCACACTGTCCATACCTCGGCTGTCCACACTGTCCACACCTCGGCTGTCCACACTGTCCACACTGTCCACACCTCGACTGTCCACACTGTCCATACCTCGGCTGTCCACACTGTCCACACCTCGGCTGTCCACACTGTCCACACTGCCCATACCTCGGCTGTCTACACTGTCCACACCTCGGCTGTCCGCACTGCCCATACCTCGGCTGTCCACACCTCGGCTGTCCACACTGTCCACACCTCGGCTATCCGCACTGTCCATACCTCGGCTGTCCGTACTGTCCACACCACGGCTGTCCGTACTGTCCACACCTCGGCTGTCCGCACTGTCCATACCTCGGCTGTCCACACTGTCCATACCTCGGCTGTCCACACTGTCCACACCTCGGCTGTCCACACTGTCCACACCTCGACTGTCCACACTGTCCATACCTCGGCTGTCCACACTGTCCACATCTCGGCTGTCCACACTGTCCACACTGCCCATACCTCGGCTGTCTACACTGTCCACACTGTCCATACCTCGGCTGTCCGCACTGCCCATACCTCGGCTGTCCACCCCTCGGCTGTCCACACTGTCCACACCTCGGCTGTCCGCGCTGTGCATACCTCGGCTGTCCACACTGTCAACACCTCGGCTGTCCACACTGTCCACACTGTCCACACCTCGACTGTCCACACTGTCCATACCTCGGCTGTCCACACTGTCCACACCTCGGCTGTCCACACTGTCCACACTGCCCATACCTCGGCTGTCTACACTGTCCACACCTCGACTGTCCACACTGTCCATACCTCGGCTGTCCACACTGTCCACACCTCGGCTGTCCACACTGTCCACACTGCCCATACCTCGGCTGTCTACACTGTCCATACCTCGGCTGTCCACACCTCGGCTGTCCACACTGTCCGCACCTCGGCTGTCCGCACTGTCCATACCTCGGTTGTCCGTACTGTCCACACCACGGCTGTCCGTACTGTCTATACCTCTGCTGTCCACACTGTCCACACCTCGGCTGTCCACACTGTCCAAGCTGTCCACACCTCGACTGTCCAAACTGTCCATACCTCAGCTGTCCACACTGTCCACACCTCGGCTGTCCACACTGTCCACACTGCCCATACCTCGGCTGTCTACACTGTCCACACCTCGGCTGTCCGCACTGCCCATACCTCGGCTGTCCACACCTCGGCTGTCCACACTGTCCACACCTCGGCTGTCCGCACTGTCCATACCTCGGCTGTCCACACCTCGGCTGTCTACACTGTCCACACCTCGGCTGTCCGCACTGTCCATACCTCGGCTGTCCACACCACGGCTGTTCACATTGTCCACACCTCGGCTGTCTACACTGTCCACACCTCGGCTGTCCACACTGTCCACACCTCGGCTGTCTACACTGTCCACACCTCGGCTGTCCGCACTGTCCACACCTGGGCTGTCCGCACTGTCCATACCTCGGCTGTCTACACTGTCCACACCTCGGCTGTCCGTACTGTCCACACCTCGGCTGTCCGCGCTGTCCATACCTCGGCTGTCTACACTGTCCACACCTCGGCTGTCCGCACTGCCCATACCTCGGCTGTCCACACCTCGGCTGTCCACACTGTCCACACCTCGGCTGTCTACACTGTCCACACCTCGGCTGTCCGCACTGTCCACACCTCGGCTGTCCACACCACGGCTGTTCACATTGTCCACACCTCGGCTGTCTACGCTGTCCACACCTCGGCTGTCCACACTGTCCACACCTCGGCTGTCCGCACTGTCCACACCTCGGCTGTCTACACTGTCCACACCTCGGCTGTCCGTACTGTCCACACCTCGGTTGTCCACACTGTCCATACATCGGCTGTCCGCACTGTCCATACCTCGGCTGTCTACACTGTCCACACCTCGGCTGTCCGCACTGTCCACACCTGGGCTGTCCGCACTGTCCACACCTCGGCTGTCTACACTGTCCACACCTCGGCTGTCCGTACTGTCCACACCTCGGTTGTCCGCACTGTCCATACCTCGGCTGTCCACACCACGGCTGTCCGCACTGTCCATACCTCGGCTGTCCACACTGTCCATACCTCGGCTGTCCACACTGTCCACACCTCGGCTGTCCACACTGTCCACACTGTCCACACCTCGACTGTCCACACTGTCCATACCTCGGCTGTCCACACTGTCCACACCTCGGCTGTCCACACTGTCCACACTGCCCATACCTCGGCTGTCTACACTGTCCACACCTCGGCTGTCCGCACTGCCCATACCTCGGCTGTCCACACCTCGGCTGTCCACACTGTCCACACCTCGGTTGTCCGCACTGTCCATACCTCGGCTGTCCGTACTGTCCACACCACGGCTGTCCGTACTGTCCACACCTCGGCTGTCCGCACTGTCCATACCTCGGCTGTCCACACTGTCCATACCTCGGCTGTCCACACTGTCCACACCTCGGCTGTCCACACTGTCCACACTGTCCACACCTCGACTGTCCACACTGTCCATACCTCGGCTGTCCACACTGTCCACATCTCGGCTGTCCACACTGTCCACACTGCCCATACCTCGGCTGTCTACACTGTCCACACCTCGGCTGTCCGCACTGCCCATACCTCGGCTGTCCACACCTCGGCTGTCCACACTGTCCACACCTCGGCTGTCCGCACTGTCCATACCACGGCTGTCCACACTGTCCACACCTCGGCTGTCCACACTGTCCACACTGTCCACACCTCGACTGTCCACACTGTCCATACCTCGGCTGTCCACACTGTCCACACCTCGGCTGTCCACACTGTCCACACTGCACATACCTCGGCTGTCTACACTGTCCGCACCTCGACTGTCCACACTGACCATACCTCGGCTGTCCACACTGTCCACACCTCGGCTGTCCACACTGTCCACACTGCCCATACCTCGGCTGTCTACACTGTCCATACCTCGGCTGTCCACACCTCGGCTGTCCACACTGTCCACACCTCGGCTGTCCGCACTGTCCATACCTCGGCTGTCCGTACTGTCCACACCACGGCTGTCCGTACTGTCCACACCTCGGCTGTCCGCACTGTCCATACCTCGGCTGTCCACACTGTCCATACCTCGGTTGTCCACACTGTCCACACCTCGGCAGTCCACACTGTCCACGCTGTCCACACCTCGACTGTCCACACTGTCCATACCTCGGCTGTCCACAGTGTCCACACCTCCGCTGTCCACACTGTCCACACTGCCCATACCTCGGCTGTCTACACTGTCCACACCTCGGCTGTCCGCACTGCCCATACCTCGGGTGTCCACACCTCGGCTGTCCACACTGTCCACACCTCGGCTGTCCGCACTGTCCATACCTCGGCTGTCCACATCTCGGCTGTCTACACTGTCCACACCTCGGCTGTCCGCACTGTCCATACCTCGGCTGTCCACACCACGGCTGTTCACATTGTCCACACCTCGGCTGTCTACACTGTCCACACCTCGGCTGTCCACACTGTCCACAACTCGGCTCTCTACACTGTCCACACCTCGGCTGTCCGCACTGTCCACACCTGGGCTGTCCGCACTGTCCATACCTCGGCTGTCTACACTGTCCACACCTCGGCTGTCCGTACTGTCCACACCTCGGCTGTAGGCGCTGTCCATACCTCGGCTGTCCACACTGTCCATACCTCGGCTGTCCACACTGTCCACATCTCGGCTGTCCACACTGTCCACCTCTCGACTGTCCACAATGTCCATACCTCGGTTGTAAACACTGTCCATGCATCGGCTGTCCACACTGTCCACAACTCAGATGTCGCCACTGTCCACATCTCGGCTGTCCGCACTGTCTATACCTCGGTTGTCCACACCTCGGCTGTCCGCACTGTCCATACCTCGGCTGTCCACACCTCGGCTGTCTACACTGTCCACACCTCGGCTGTCCGCACTGTCCATACCTCGGCTGTCCACACCTCCGCTGTCCACATTGTCCACACCTCGGCTGTCTACACTGTCCATACCTCGGCTGTTCACACTATCCACACCCCGGCTGTCCGCACTGTCCATACATCGGCTGTCCGCACTGTCCCTACCACGGCTGTCTACACTGTCCACACCTCGGCTGTCCGCACTGTCCATACCTCGGCTGTCCGCACTGTCCATACATCGGCTGTTCACACTGTCCATACCTCGGCTCTCCACACTGTCCACACCTCGGCTGCCCGCACTGTCCATACATCGGCTGTCCGCACTGTCCATACCACGGGTGTCTACACTGTCCACACCTCGGCTATTCACACTGTCCACACCTCGGCTGTCCGCACTGTCCACACCTTGGCTGTCCGCGCTGTCCATACCTCGGCTGTCCACACTGTCCACACCTCGACTGTCCGCACTGTCCATACCTCGGTTGTCCACACCGTCCATACCTCGGCTCTCCACACTGTCCAAACCTCGGCTGTTCGCAATGTCCAAACCTCGGATGTCCACACTGTCCATACCTCGGTTGTCCACACTGTCCATACCTCGGCTCTCCACACTGTCCAAACCTCGGCTGTTCGCAATGTCCACACCTCGGCTGTCCACACCTCGGCTGTCCACACCTCGGCTGTCTACACTGTCCACACCTCGGCCGTCCGCACTGTCCATACCTCGGCTGTCCACACCACGGCTGTTCACATTGTCCACACCTCGGCTGTCTACACTGTCCACACCTCGGCTGTCCACACTGTCCACACCTCGGCTGTCCGCACTGTCCATACATCGGCTGTCCGCACTGTCCATACCTCGACTGTCTACACTGTCCACACCTCGGCTTTCCGCACTGTCCACACCTCGGCTGTCCGCACTGTCCACACCTCGGCTGTCTACACTGTCCACACCTCGGCTGTCCGTACTGTCCACACCTCGGTTGTCCGCACTGTCCATACCTCGGCTGTCCACACCACGGCTGTCCGCACTGTTCATACCTCGGCTGTCCACACTGTCCATACCTCGGCTGTCCACACTGTCCACACCTCGGCTGTCCACACTGTCCACACTGTCCACACCTCGACTGTCCACACTGTCCATACCTCGGCTGTCCACACTGTCCACACCTCGGCTGTCCACACTGTCCACACTGCCCATACCTCGGCTGTCTACACTGTCCACACCTCGGCTGTCCGCACTGCCCATACCTCGGCTGTCCACACCTCGGCTGTCCACACTGTCCACACCTCGGCTATCCGCACTGTCCATACCTCGGCTGTCCGTACTGTCCACACCACGGCTGTCCGTACTGTCCACACCTCGGCTGTCCGCACTGTCCATACCTCGGCTGTCCACACTGTCCATACCTCGGCTGTCCACACTGTCCACACCTCGGCTGTCCACACTGTCCACACCTCGACTGTCCACACTGTCCATACCTCGGCTGTCCACACTGTCCACATCTCGGCTGTCCACACTGTCCACACTGCCCATACCTCGGCTGTCTACACTGTCCACACTGTCCATACCTCGGCTGTCCGCACTGCCCATACCTCGGCTGTCCACCCCTCGGCTGTCCACACTGTCCACACCTCGGCTGTCCGCGCTGTGCATACCTCGGCTGTCCACACTGTCAACACCTCGGCTGTCCACACTGTCCACACTGTCCACACCTCGACTGTCCACACTGTCCATACCTCGGCTGTCCACACTGTCCACACCTCGGCTGTCCACACTGTCCACACTGCCCATACCTCGGCTGTCTACACTGTCCACACCTCGACTGTCCACACTGTCCATACCTCGGCTGTCCACACTGTCCACACCTCGGCTGTCCACACTGTCCACACTGCCCATACCTCGGCTGTCTACACTGTCCATACCTCGGCTGTCCACACCTCGGCTGTCCACACTGTCCGCACCTCGGCTGTCCGCACTGTCCATACCTCGGTTGTCCGTACTGTCCACACCACGGCTGTCCGTACTGTCTATACCTCTGCTGTCCACACTGTCCACACCTCGGCTGTCCACACTGTCCAAGCTGTCCACACCTCGACTGTCCAAACTGTCCATACCTCAGCTGTCCACACTGTCCACACCTCGGCTGTCCACACTGTCCACACTGCCCATACCTCGGCTGTCTACACTGTCCACACCTCGGCTGTCCGCACTGCCCATACCTCGGCTGTCCACACCTCGGCTGTCCACACTGTCCACACCTCGGCTGTCCGCACTGTCCATACCTCGGCTGTCCACACCTCGGCTGTCTACACTGTCCACACCTCGGCTGTCCGCACTGTCCATACCTCGGCTGTCCACACCACGGCTGTTCACATTGTCCACACCTCGGCTGTCTACACTGTCCACACCTCGGCTGTCCACACTGTCCACACCTCGGCTGTCTACACTGTCCACACCTCGGCTGTCCGCACTGTCCACACCTGGGCTGTCCGCACTGTCCATACCTCGGCTGTCTACACTGTCCACACCTCGGCTGTCCGTACTGTCCACACCTCGGCTGTCCGCGCTGTCCATACCTCGGCTGTCTACACTGTCCACACCTCGGCTGTCCGCACTGCCCATACCTCGGCTGTCCACACCTCGGCTGTCCACACTGTCCACACCTCGGCTGTCTACACTGTCCACACCTCGGCTGTCCGCACTGTCCACACCTCGGCTGTCCACACCACGGCTGTTCACATTGTCCACACCTCGGCTGTCTACGCTGTCCACACCTCGGCTGTCCACACTGTCCACACCTCGGCTGTCCGCACTGTCCACACCTCGGCTGTCTACACTGTCCACACCTCGGCTGTCCGTACTGTCCACACCTCGGTTGTCCACACTGTCCATACATCGGCTGTCCGCACTGTCCATACCTCGGCTGTCTACACTGTCCACACCTCGGCTGTCCGCACTGTCCACACCTGGGCTGTCCGCACTGTCCACACCTCGGCTGTCTACACTGTCCACACCTCGGCTGTCCGTACTGTCCACACCTCGGTTGTCCGCACTGTCCATACCTCGGCTGTCCACACCACGGCTGTCCGCACTGTCCATACCTCGGCTGTCCACACTGTCCATACCTCGGCTGTCCACACTGTCCACACCTCGGCTGTCCACACTGTCCACACTGTCCACACCTCGACTGTCCACACTGTCCATACCTCGGCTGTCCACACTGTCCACACCTCGGCTGTCCACACTGTCCACACTGCCCATACCTCGGCTGTCTACACTGTCCACACCTCGGCTGTCCGCACTGCCCATACCTCGGCTGTCCACACCTCGGCTGTCCACACTGTCCACACCTCGGTTGTCCGCACTGTCCATACCTCGGCTGTCCGTACTGTCCACACCACGGCTGTCCGTACTGTCCACACCTCGGCTGTCCGCACTGTCCATACCTCGGCTGTCCACACTGTCCATACCTCGGCTGTCCACACTGTCCACACCTCGGCTGTCCACACTGTCCACACTGTCCACACCTCGACTGTCCACACTGTCCATACCTCGGCTGTCCACACTGTCCACATCTCGGCTGTCCACACTGTCCACACTGCCCATACCTCGGCTGTCTACACTGTCCACACCTCGGCTGTCCGCACTGCCCATACCTCGGCTGTCCACACCTCGGCTGTCCACACTGTCCACACCTCGGCTGTCCGCACTGTCCATACCACGGCTGTCCACACTGTCCACACCTCGGCTGTCCACACTGTCCACACTGTCCACACCTCGACTGTCCACACTGTCCATACCTCGGCTGTCCACACTGTCCACACCTCGGCTGTCCACACTGTCCACACTGCACATACCTCGGCTGTCTACACTGTCCGCACCTCGACTGTCCACACTGACCATACCTCGGCTGTCCACACTGTCCACACCTCGGCTGTCCACACTGTCCACACTGCCCATACCTCGGCTGTCTACACTGTCCATACCTCGGCTGTCCACACCTCGGCTGTCCACACTGTCCACACCTCGGCTGTCCGCACTGTCCATACCTCGGCTGTCCGTACTGTCCACACCACGGCTGTCCGTACTGTCCACACCTCGGCTGTCCGCACTGTCCATACCTCGGCTGTCCACACTGTCCATACCTCGGTTGTCCACACTGTCCACACCTCGGCAGTCCACACTGTCCACGCTGTCCACACCTCGACTGTCCACACTGTCCATACCTCGGCTGTCCACAGTGTCCACACCTCCGCTGTCCACACTGTCCACACTGCCCATACCTCGGCTGTCTACACTGTCCACACCTCGGCTGTCCGCACTGCCCATACCTCGGGTGTCCACACCTCGGCTGTCCACACTGTCCACACCTCGGCTGTCCGCACTGTCCATACCTCGGCTGTCCACATCTCGGCTGTCTACACTGTCCACACCTCGGCTGTCCGCACTGTCCATACCTCGGCTGTCCACACCACGGCTGTTCACATTGTCCACACCTCGGCTGTCTACACTGTCCACACCTCGGCTGTCCACACTGTCCACAACTCGGCTCTCTACACTGTCCACACCTCGGCTGTCCGCACTGTCCACACCTGGGCTGTCCGCACTGTCCATACCTCGGCTGTCTACACTGTCCACACCTCGGCTGTCCGTACTGTCCACACCTCGGCTGTAGGCGCTGTCCATACCTCGGCTGTCCACACTGTCCATACCTCGGCTGTCCACACTGTCCACATCTCGGCTGTCCACACTGTCCACCTCTCGACTGTCCACAATGTCCATACCTCGGTTGTAAACACTGTCCATGCATCGGCTGTCCACACTGTCCACAACTCAGATGTCGCCACTGTCCACATCTCGGCTGTCCGCACTGTCTATACCTCGGTTGTCCACACCTCGGCTGTCCGCACTGTCCATACCTCGGCTGTCCACACCTCGGCTGTCTACACTGTCCACACCTCGGCTGTCCGCACTGTCCATACCTCGGCTGTCCACACCTCCGCTGTCCACATTGTCCACACCTCGGCTGTCTACACTGTCCATACCTCGGCTGTTCACACTATCCACACCCCGGCTGTCCGCACTGTCCATACATCGGCTGTCCGCACTGTCCCTACCACGGCTGTCTACACTGTCCACACCTCGGCTGTCCGCACTGTCCATACCTCGGCTGTCCGCACTGTCCATACATCGGCTGTTCACACTGTCCATACCTCGGCTCTCCACACTGTCCACACCTCGGCTGCCCGCACTGTCCATACATCGGCTGTCCGCACTGTCCATACCACGGGTGTCTACACTGTCCACACCTCGGCTGTCCCACTGTCCACACCTCGGCTGTCCGCACTGTCCACACCTCGGCTGTCCGCGCTGTCCATGCCTCGGTTGTCCAATGTCCACACCTCGGCTGTCCACACTGTCCATAGTTGGGCTGTCCACACTGTCCATACCTCGGTTGTCCACACTGTCCATACCTCGGCTCTCCACACTGTCCAAACCTCGGCTGTTCGCAATGTCCAAACCTCGGCTGTCCACACTGTCCACACCTCGGCTGTCCGCAATGTTCATACCTCGGATGTCCACACTGTCCACACCTCGGCTGTCCACACCTCGGCTGTCCACACCTCGGCTGTCCACACTGTCCACACCTCGGCTGTCCACACGGTCGACACCTCGGCTGTCCACACCTCCGCTGTCCACATTGTCCACACCTCGGCTGTCTACACTGTCCACACCTCGGCTATTCACACTGTCCACACCTCGGCTGTCCGCACTGTCCATACATCGGCTGTCCGCACTATCCATACCTCGGCTGTCTACACTGTCCACACCTCGGCTGTCCGCACTGTCCCCACCTCGGCTGTGCGCACTGTCCACACCTCGGCTGTCCGCGATGTCCATACCTCGGCTGTCCACACTGTCCACACCTCGACTGTCCGCACTGTCCATATCTCGGCTGTCCACACTGTCCACACCTCGGCTGTCCTCAATGTCCATACCTCGGATGTCCACACCGTCCATACCTCGGCTGTCCACACTGTCCACACCTCGGCTGTCCGCAATGTTCATACCTCGGATGTCCACACTGTCCACACCTCGGCTGTCCACACCTCGGCTGTCCACACCTCGGCTGTCCACACTGTCCACACCTCGGCTGTCCACACGGTCGACACCTCGGCTGTCCACACCTCCGCTGTCCACATTGTCCACACCTCGGCTGTCTACACTGTCCACACCTCGGCTATTCACACTGTCCACACCTCGGCTGTCCGCACTGTCCACACCTCGGCTGTCCGCGCTGTCCATACCTCGGCTGTCCACACTGTCCACACCTCGACTGTCCGCACTGTCCATACCTCGGTTGTCCACACCGTCCATACCTCGGCTCTCCACACTGTCCAAACCTCGGCTGTCCGCACTGTCCATACCTCGGCTGTCCACACCACGGCTGTTCACATTGTCCACACCTCGGCTGTCTACACTGTCCACACCTCGGCTGTCCACACTGTCCACAACTCGGCTGTCTACACTGTCCACACCTCGGCTGTCCGCACTGTCCACACCTGGGCTGTCCGCACTGTCCATACCTCGGCTGTCTACACTGTCCACACCTCGGCTGTCCGTACTGTCCACACCTCGGCTGTAGGCGCTGTCTATACCTCGGCTGTCCACACTGTCCATACCTCGGCTGTCCACACTGTCCACACCTCGGCTATCCACACTGTCCACCTCTCGACTGTCCACAATGTCCATACCTCGGTTGTAAACACTGTCCATGCATCGGCTGTCCACACTGTCCACAACTCAGATGTCGCCACTGTCCACATCTCGGCTGTCCGCACTGTCTATACCTCGGTTGTCCACACCTCGGCTGTCCGCACTGTCCATACCTCGGCTGTCCACACCTCGGCTGTCTACACTGTCCACACCTCGGCTGTCCGCACTGTCCATACCGCGGCTGTCCACACCTCCGCTGTCCACATTGTCCACACCTCGGCTGTCTACACTGTCCACACCTCGGCTGTTCACACTGTCCACACCTCGGCTGTCCGCACTGTCCATACATCGGCTGTCCGCACTGTCCCTACCACGGCTGTCTACACTGTCCACACCTCGGCTGTCCGCACTGTCCATACATCGGCTGTCCGCACTGTCCATACCACGGCTGTCTACACTGTCCACACCTCGGCTGTCCCACTGTCCACACCTCGGCTGTCCGCACTGTCCACACCTTGGCTGTCCGCGCTGTCCATACCTCGGCTGTCCAATGTCCACACCTCGGCTGTCCACACTGTCCATAGTTGGGCTGTCCACACTGTCCATACCTCGGTTGTCCACACTGTCCATACCTCGGCTCTCCACACTGTCCAAACCTCGGCTGTTCGCAATGTCCAAACCTCGGCTGTCCACACTGTCCACACCTCGGCTGTCCGCAATGTTCATACCTCGGATGTCCACACTGTCCACACCTCGGCTGTCCACACCTCGGCTGTCCACACCTCGGCTGTCCACACTGTCCACACCTCGGCTGTCCACACGGTCGACACCTCGGCTGTCCACACCTCCGCTGTCCACATTGTCCACACCTCGGCTGTCTACACTGTCCACACCTCGGCTATTCACACTGTCCACACCTCGGCTGTCCGCACTGTCCATACATCGGCTGTCCGCACTATCCATACCTCGGCTGTCTACACTGTCCACACCTCGGCTGTCCGCACTGTCCCCACCTCGGCTGTGCGCACTGTCCACACCTCGGCTGTCCGCGATGTCCATGCCTCGGCTGTCCACACTGTCCACACCTCGACTGTCCGCACTGTCCATATCTCGGCTGTCCACACTGTCCACACCTCGGCTGTCCTCAATGTCCATACCTCGGATGTCCACACCGTCCATACCTCGGCTGTCCACACTGTCCACACCTCGGCTGTCCGCAATGTTCATACCTCGGATGTCCACACTGTCCACACCTCGGCTGTCCACACCTCGGCTGTCCACACCTCGGCTGTCCACACTGTCCACACCTCGGCTGTCCACACGGTCGACACCTCGGCTGTCCACACCTCCGCTGTCCACATTGTCCACACCTCGGCTGTCTACACTGTCCACACCTCGGCTATTCACACTGTCCACACCTCGGCTGTCCGCACTGTCCACACCTCGGCTGTCCGCGCTGTCCATACCTCGGCTGTCCACACTGTCCACACCTCGACTGTCCGCACTGTCCATACCTCGGTTGTCCACACCGTCCATACCTCGGCTCTCCACACTGTCCAAACCTCGGCTGTTCGCAATGGCCAAACCTCGGATGTCCACACTGTCCATACCTCGGTTGTCCACACTGTCCATACCTCGGCTCTCCACACTGTCCAAACCTCGGCTGTTCGCAATGTCCACACCTCGGCTGTCCACACCTCGGCTGTCCACACTGTCCACACCTCCAATGTCCGCACTGCCCATACCTCGGCTGTCTACACTGTCCACACCTCGGCTGTCCGCACTGCCCATACCTCGGCTGTCCACACCTCGGCTGTCCACACTGTCCACACCTCGGCTGTCCGCACTGTCCACACCTCGGCTGTCCACACGGTCGACACCTCGGCTGTCCACACCTCCGCTGTCCACATTGTCCACACCTCGGCTGTCTACACTGTCCACACCTCGGCTATTCACACTGTCCACACCTCGGCTGTCCGCACTGTCCACACCTCGGCTGTCCACACCTCGGCTGTCCACACTGTCCACACCTCGGCTGTCCACACGGTCGACACCTCGGCTGTCCACACCTCCGCTGTCCACATTGTCCACACCTCGGCTGTCTACACTGTCCACACCTCGGTTATTCACACTGTCCACACCTCGGCTGTCCGCACTGTCCACACCTCGGCTGTCCGCGCTGTCCATACCTCGGCTGTCCACACTGTCCACACCTCGACTGTCCGCACTGTCCATACCTCGGTTGTCCACACCGTCCATACCTCGGCTCTCCACACTGTCCAAACCTCGGCTGTTCGCAATGTCCAAACCTCGGATGTCCACACTGTCCATACCTCGGTTGTCCACACTGTCCATACCTCGGCTCTCCACACCTCGGCTGTCCACACTGTCCACACCTCGGCTGTCCGCACTGTCCATACCTCGGCTGTCCACACTGTCCACACCTCGGCTGTCCACACTGTCCACACTGTCCACACCTCGACTGTCCACACTGTCCATACCTCGGCTGTCCACACTGTCCACACCTCGGCTGTCCACACTGTCCACACTGCACATACCTCGGCTGTCTACACTGTCCGCACCTCGACTGTCCACACTGACCATACCTCGGCTGTCCACACTCTCCACACCTCGGCTGTCCACACTGTCCACACTGCCCATACCTCGGCTGTCTACACTGTCCATACCTCGGCTGTCCACACCTCGGCTGTCCACACTGTCCACACTGTCCACACCTCGACTGTCCACACTGTCCATACCTCGGCTGTCCACACTGTCCACACCTCGGCTGTCCACACTGTCCACACTGCACATACCTCGGCTGTCTACACTGTCCGCACCTCGACTGTCCACACTGACCATACCTCGGCTGTCCACACTCTCCACACCTCGGCTGTCCACACTGTCCACACTGCCCATACCTCGGCTGTCCGCACTGTCCATACCTCGGCTGTCCGTACTGTCCACACCACGGCTGTCCGTACTGTCCACACCTCGGCTGTCCGCACTGTCCATACCTCGGCTGTCCACACTTTCCATACCTCGGCTGTCCACACTGTCCACACCTCGGCTGTCCACACTGTCCACGCTGTCCACACCTCGACTGTCCACACTGTCCATACCTCGGCTGTCCACACTGTCCACACCTCGGCTGTCCACACTGTCCACACTGCCCATACCTCGGCTGTCTACACTGTCCACACCTCGGCTGTCCGCACTGCCCATACCTCGGGTGTCCACACCTCGGCTGTCCACACTGTCCACACCTCGGCTGTCCGCACTGTCCATACCTCGGCTGTCCACATCTCGGCTGTCTACACTGTCCACACCTCGGCTGTCCACACTGTCCACAACTCGGCTGTCTACACTGTCCACACCTCGGCTGTCCGCACTGCCCATACCTCGGCTGTCCACACCTCGGCTGTCCACACTGTCCACACCTCGGCTGTCCGCACTGTCCACACCTCGGCTGTCCACACGGTCGACACCTCGGCTGTCCACACCTCCGCTGTCCACATTGTCCACACCTCGGCTGTCTACACTGTCCACACCTCGGCTATTCACACTGTCCACACCTCGGCTGTCCGCACTGTCCACACCTCGGCTGTCCACACCTCGGCTGTCCACACTGCCCACACCTCGGCTGTCCACACGGTCGACACCTCGGCTGTCCACACCTCCGCTGTCCACATTGTCCACACCTCGGCTGTCTACACTGTCCACACCTCGGTTATTCACACTGTCCACACCTCGGCTGTCCGCACTGTCCACACCTCGGCTGTCCGCGCTGTCCATACCTCGGCTGTCCACACTGTCCACACCTCGACTGTCCGCACTGTCCATACCTCGGTTGTCCACACCGTCCATACCTCGGCTCTCCACACTGTCCAAACCTCGGCTGTTCGCAATGTCCAAACCTCGGATGTCCACACTGTCCATACCTCGGTTGTCCACACTGTCCATACCTCGGCTCTCCACACCTCGGCTGTTCACACTGTCCACACCTCGGCTGTCCGCACTGTCCATACCTCGGCTGTCCACACTGTCCACACCTCGGCTGTCCACACTGTCCACACTGTCCACACATCGACTGTCCACACTGTCCATACCTCGGCTGTCCACACTGTCCACACCTCGGCTGTCCACACTGTCCACACTGCACATACCTCGGCTGTCTACACTGTCCGCACCTCGACTGTCCACACTGACCATACCTCGGCTGTCCACACTCTCCACACCTCGGCTGTCCACACTGTCCACACTGCCCATACCTCGGCTGTCTACACTGTCCATACCTCGGCTGTCCACACCTCGGCTGTCCACACTGTCCACACCTCGGCTGTCCGCACTGTCCATACCTCGGCTGTCCGTACTGTCCACACCACGGCTGTCCGTACTGTCCACACCTCGGCTGTCCGCACTGTCCATACCTCGGCTGTCTACACTGTCCATACCTCGGCTGTCCACACTGTCCACACCTCGGCTGTCCACACTGTCCACGCTGTCCACACCTCGACTGTCCACACTGTCCATACCTCGGCTGTCCACACTGTCCATACCTCGGCTGTCCACACTGTCCGCACTGTCCACACCTCGGCTGTCCGCGCTGTCCATACCTCGGCTGTCCACACTGTCCACACCTCGACTGTCCGCACTGTCCATACCTCGGTTGTCCACACCGTCCATACCTCGGCTCTCCACACTGTCCAAACCTCGGCTGTCCGCACTGTCCATACCTCGGCTGTCCACACCACGGCTGTTCACATTGTCCACACCTCGGCTGTCTACACTGTCCACACCTCGGCTGTCCACACTGTCCACAACTCGGCTGTCTACACTGTCCACACCTCGGCTGTCCGCACTGTCCACACCTGGGCTGTCCGCACTGTCCATACCTCGGCTGTCTACACTGTCCACACCTCGGCTGTCCGTACTGTCCACACCTCGGCTGTAGGCGCTGTCTATACCTCGGCTGTCCACACTGTCCATACCTCGGCTGTCCACACTGTCCACACCTCGGCTATCCACACTGTCCACCTCTCGACTGTCCACAATGTCCATACCTCGGTTGTAAACACTGTCCATGCATCGGCTGTCCACACTGTCCACAACTCAGATGTCGCCACTGTCCACATCTCGGCTGTCCGCACTGTCTATACCTCGGTTGTCCACACCTCGGCTGTCCGCACTGTCCATACCTCGGCTGTCCACACCTCGGCTGTCTACACTGTCCACACCTCGGCTGTCCGCACTGTCCATACCGCGGCTGTCCACACCTCCGCTGTCCACATTGTCCACACCTCGGCTGTCTACACTGTCCACACCTCGGCTGTTCACACTGTCCACACCTCGGCTGTCCGCACTGTCCATACATCGGCTGTCCGCACTGTCCCTACCACGGCTGTCTACACTGTCCACACCTCGGCTGTCCGCACTGTCCATACATCGGCTGTCCGCACTGTCCATACCACGGCTGTCTACACTGTCCACACCTCGGCTGTCCCACTGTCCACACCTCGGCTGTCCGCACTGTCCACACCTTGGCTGTCCGCGCTGTCCATACCTCGGCTGTCCAATGTCCACACCTCGGCTGTCCACACTGTCCATAGTTGGGCTGTCCACACTGTCCATACCTCGGTTGTCCACACTGTCCATACCTCGGCTCTCCACACTGTCCAAACCTCGGCTGTTCGCAATGTCCAAACCTCGGCTGTCCACACTGTCCACACCTCGGCTGTCCGCAATGTTCATACCTCGGATGTCCACACTGTCCACACCTCGGCTGTCCACACCTCGGCTGTCCACACCTCGGCTGTCCACACTGTCCACACCTCGGCTGTCCACACGGTCGACACCTCGGCTGTCCACACCTCCGCTGTCCACATTGTCCACACCTCGGCTGTCTACACTGTCCACACCTCGGCTATTCACACTGTCCACACCTCGGCTGTCCGCACTGTCCATACATCGGCTGTCCGCACTATCCATACCTCGGCTGTCTACACTGTCCACACCTCGGCTGTCCGCACTGTCCCCACCTCGGCTGTGCGCACTGTCCACACCTCGGCTGTCCGCGATGTCCATGCCTCGGCTGTCCACACTGTCCACACCTCGACTGTCCGCACTGTCCATATCTCGGCTGTCCACACTGTCCACACCTCGGCTGTCCTCAATGTCCATACCTCGGATGTCCACACCGTCCATACCTCGGCTGTCCACACTGTCCACACCTCGGCTGTCCGCAATGTTCATACCTCGGATGTCCACACTGTCCACACCTCGGCTGTCCACACCTCGGCTGTCCACACCTCGGCTGTCCACACTGTCCACACCTCGGCTGTCCACACGGTCGACACCTCGGCTGTCCACACCTCCGCTGTCCACATTGTCCACACCTCGGCTGTCTACACTGTCCACACCTCGGCTATTCACACTGTCCACACCTCGGCTGTCCGCACTGTCCACACCTCGGCTGTCCGCGCTGTCCATACCTCGGCTGTCCACACTGTCCACACCTCGACTGTCCGCACTGTCCATACCTCGGTTGTCCACACCGTCCATACCTCGGCTCTCCACACTGTCCAAACCTCGGCTGTTCGCAATGGCCAAACCTCGGATGTCCACACTGTCCATACCTCGGTTGTCCACACTGTCCATACCTCGGCTCTCCACACTGTCCAAACCTCGGCTGTTCGCAATGTCCACACCTCGGCTGTCCACACCTCGGCTGTCCACACTGTCCACACCTCCAATGTCCGCACTGCCCATACCTCGGCTGTCTACACTGTCCACACCTCGGCTGTCCGCACTGCCCATACCTCGGCTGTCCACACCTCGGCTGTCCACACTGTCCACACCTCGGCTGTCCGCACTGTCCACACCTCGGCTGTCCACACGGTCGACACCTCGGCTGTCCACACCTCCGCTGTCCACATTGTCCACACCTCGGCTGTCTACACTGTCCACACCTCGGCTATTCACACTGTCCACACCTCGGCTGTCCGCACTGTCCACACCTCGGCTGTCCACACCTCGGCTGTCCACACTGTCCACACCTCGGCTGTCCACACGGTCGACACCTCGGCTGTCCACACCTCCGCTGTCCACATTGTCCACACCTCGGCTGTCTACACTGTCCACACCTCGGTTATTCACACTGTCCACACCTCGGCTGTCCGCACTGTCCACACCTCGGCTGTCCGCGCTGTCCATACCTCGGCTGTCCACACTGTCCACACCTCGACTGTCCGCACTGTCCATACCTCGGTTGTCCACACCGTCCATACCTCGGCTCTCCACACTGTCCAAACCTCGGCTGTTCGCAATGTCCAAACCTCGGATGTCCACACTGTCCATACCTCGGTTGTCCACACTGTCCATACCTCGGCTCTCCACACCTCGGCTGTCCACACTGTCCACACCTCGGCTGTCCGCACTGTCCATACCTCGGCTGTCCACACTGTCCACACCTCGGCTGTCCACACTGTCCACACTGTCCACACCTCGACTGTCCACACTGTCCATACCTCGGCTGTCCACACTGTCCACACCTCGGCTGTCCACACTGTCCACACTGCACATACCTCGGCTGTCTACACTGTCCGCACCTCGACTGTCCACACTGACCATACCTCGGCTGTCCACACTCTCCACACCTCGGCTGTCCACACTGTCCACACTGCCCATACCTCGGCTGTCTACACTGTCCATACCTCGGCTGTCCACACCTCGGCTGTCCACACTGTCCACACTGTCCACACCTCGACTGTCCACACTGTCCATACCTCGGCTGTCCACACTGTCCACACCTCGGCTGTCCACACTGTCCACACTGCACATACCTCGGCTGTCTACACTGTCCGCACCTCGACTGTCCACACTGACCATACCTCGGCTGTCCACACTCTCCACACCTCGGCTGTCCACACTGTCCACACTGCCCATACCTCGGCTGTCCGCACTGTCCATACCTCGGCTGTCCGTACTGTCCACACCACGGCTGTCCGTACTGTCCACACCTCGGCTGTCCGCACTGTCCATACCTCGGCTGTCCACACTTTCCATACCTCGGCTGTCCACACTGTCCACACCTCGGCTGTCCACACTGTCCACGCTGTCCACACCTCGACTGTCCACACTGTCCATACCTCGGCTGTCCACACTGTCCACACCTCGGCTGTCCACACTGTCCACACTGCCCATACCTCGGCTGTCTACACTGTCCACACCTCGGCTGTCCGCACTGCCCATACCTCGGGTGTCCACACCTCGGCTGTCCACACTGTCCACACCTCGGCTGTCCGCACTGTCCATACCTCGGCTGTCCACATCTCGGCTGTCTACACTGTCCACACCTCGGCTGTCCACACTGTCCACAACTCGGCTGTCTACACTGTCCACACCTCGGCTGTCCGCACTGCCCATACCTCGGCTGTCCACACCTCGGCTGTCCACACTGTCCACACCTCGGCTGTCCGCACTGTCCACACCTCGGCTGTCCACACGGTCGACACCTCGGCTGTCCACACCTCCGCTGTCCACATTGTCCACACCTCGGCTGTCTACACTGTCCACACCTCGGCTATTCACACTGTCCACACCTCGGCTGTCCGCACTGTCCACACCTCGGCTGTCCACACCTCGGCTGTCCACACTGTCCACACCTCGGCTGTCCACACGGTCGACACCTCGGCTGTCCACACCTCCGCTGTCCACATTGTCCACACCTCGGCTGTCTACACTGTCCACACCTCGGTTATTCACACTGTCCACACCTCGGCTGTCCGCACTGTCCACACCTCGGCTGTCCGCGCTGTCCATACCTCGGCTGTCCACACTGTCCACACCTCGACTGTCCGCACTGTCCATACCTCGGTTGTCCACACCGTCCATACCTCGGCTCTCCACACTGTCCAAACCTCGGCTGTTCGCAATGTCCAAACCTCGGATGTCCACACTGTCCATACCTCGGTTGTCCACACTGTCCATACCTCGGCTCTCCACACCTCGGCTGTTCACACTGTCCACACCTCGGCTGTCCGCACTGTCCATACCTCGGCTGTCCACACTGTCCACACCTCGGCTGTCCACACTGTCCACACTGTCCACACATCGACTGTCCACACTGTCCATACCTCGGCTGTCCACACTGTCCACACCTCGGCTGTCCACACTGTCCACACTGCACATACCTCGGCTGTCTACACTGTCCGCACCTCGACTGTCCACACTGACCATACCTCGGCTGTCCACACTCTCCACACCTCGGCTGTCCACACTGTCCACACTGCCCATACCTCGGCTGTCTACACTGTCCATACCTCGGCTGTCCACACCTCGGCTGTCCACACTGTCCACACCTCGGCTGTCCGCACTGTCCATACCTCGGCTGTCCGTACTGTCCACACCACGGCTGTCCGTACTGTCCACACCTCGGCTGTCCGCACTGTCCATACCTCGGCTGTCTACACTGTCCATACCTCGGCTGTCCACACTGTCCACACCTCGGCTGTCCACACTGTCCACGCTGTCCACACCTCGACTGTCCACACTGTCCATACCTCGGCTGTCCACACTGTCCACACCTCGGCTGTCCACACTGTCCACACTGCCCATACCTCGGCTGTCTACACTGTCCACACCTCGGCTGTCCGCACTGCCCATACCTCGGGTGTCCACACCTCGGCTGTCCACACTGTCCACACCTCGGCTGTCCGCCCTGTCCATACCTCGGCTGTCCACATCTCGGCTGTCTACACTGTCCACACCTCGGCTGTCCGCACTGTCCATACCTCGGCTGTCCACACTGTCCACACCTCGACTGTCCGCACTGTCCATATCTCGGCTGTCCACACTGTCCACACCTCGGCTGTCCTCAATGTCCATACCTCGGATGTCCACACCGTCCATACCTCGGCTGTCCACACTGTCCACACCTCGGCTGTCCGCAATGTTCATACCTCGGATGTCCACACTGTCCACACCTCGGCTGTCCACACCTCGGCTGTCCACACCTCGGCTGTCCACACTGTCCACACCTCGGCTGTCCACACGGTCGACACCTCGGCTGTCCACACCTCCGCTGTCCACATTGTCCACACCTCGGCTGTCTACACTGTCCACACCTCGGCTATTCACACTGTCCACACCTCGGCTGTCCGCACTGTCCACACCTCGGCTGTCCGCGCTGTCCATACCTCGGCTGTCCACACTGTCCACACCTCGACTGTCCGCACTGTCCATACCTCGGTTGTCCACACCGTCCATACCTCGGCTCTCCACACTGTCCAAACCTCGGCTGTCCGCACTGTCCATACCTCGGCTGTCCACACCACGGCTGTTCACATTGTCCACACCTCGGCTGTCTACACTGTCCACACCTCGGCTGTCCACACTGTCCACAACTCGGCTGTCTACACTGTCCACACCTCGGCTGTCCGCACTGTCCACACCTGGGCTGTCCGCACTGTCCATACCTCGGCTGTCTACACTGTCCACACCTCGGCTGTCCGTACTGTCCACACCTCGGCTGTAGGCGCTGTCTATACCTCGGCTGTCCACACTGTCCATACCTCGGCTGTCCACACTGTCCACACCTCGGCTATCCACACTGTCCACCTCTCGACTGTCCACAATGTCCATACCTCGGTTGTAAACACTGTCCATGCATCGGCTGTCCACACTGTCCACAACTCAGATGTCGCCACTGTCCACATCTCGGCTGTCCGCACTGTCTATACCTCGGTTGTCCACACCTCGGCTGTCCGCACTGTCCATACCTCGGCTGTCCACACCTCGGCTGTCTACACTGTCCACACCTCGGCTGTCCGCACTGTCCATACCGCGGCTGTCCACACCTCCGCTGTCCACATTGTCCACACCTCGGCTGTCTACACTGTCCACACCTCGGCTGTTCACACTGTCCACACCTCGGCTGTCCGCACTGTCCATACCTCGGTTGTCCACACCGTCCATACCTCGGCTCTCCACACTGTCCAAACCTCGGCTGTTCGCAATGGCCAAACCTCGGATGTCCACACTGTCCATACCTCGGTTGTCCACACTGTCCATACCTCGGCTCTCCACACTGTCCAAACCTCGGCTGTTCGCAATGTCCACACCTCGGCTGTCCACACCTCGGCTGTCCACACTGTCCACACCTCCAATGTCCGCACTGCCCATACCTCGGCTGTCTACACTGTCCACACCTCGGCTGTCCGCACTGCCCATACCTCGGCTGTCCACACCTCGGCTGTCCACACTGTCCACACCTCGGCTGTCCGCACTGTCCACACCTCGGCTGTCCACACGGTCGACACCTCGGCTGTCCACACCTCCGCTGTCCACATTGTCCACACCTCGGCTGTCTACACTGTCCACACCTCGGCTATTCACACTGTCCACACCTCGGCTGTCCGCACTGTCCACACCTCGGCTGTCCACACCTCGGCTGTCCACACTGTCCACACCTCGGCTGTCCACACGGTCGACACCTCGGCTGTCCACACCTCCGCTGTCCACATTGTCCACACCTCGGCTGTCTACACTGTCCACACCTCGGTTATTCACACTGTCCACACCTCGGCTGTCCGCACTGTCCACACCTCGGCTGTCCGCGCTGTCCATACCTCGGCTGTCCACACTGTCCACACCTCGACTGTCCGCACTGTCCATACCTCGGTTGTCCACACCGTCCATACCTCGGCTCTCCACACTGTCCAAACCTCGGCTGTTCGCAATGTCCAAACCTCGGATGTCCACACTGTCCATACCTCGGTTGTCCACACTGTCCATACCTCGGCTCTCCACACCTCGGCTGTCCACACTGTCCACACCTCGGCTGTCCGCACTGTCCATACCTCGGCTGTCCACACTGTCCACACCTCGGCTGTCCACACTGTCCACACTGTCCACACCTCGACTGTCCACACTGTCCATACCTCGGCTGTCCACACTGTCCACACCTCGGCTGTCCACACTGTCCACACTGCACATACCTCGGCTGTCTACACTGTCCGCACCTCGACTGTCCACACTGACCATACCTCGGCTGTCCACACTCTCCACACCTCGGCTGTCCACACTGTCCACACTGCCCATACCTCGGCTGTCTACACTGTCCATACCTCGGCTGTCCACACCTCGGCTGTCCACACTGTCCACACTGTCCACACCTCGACTGTCCACACTGTCCATACCTCGGCTGTCCACACTGTCCACACCTCGGCTGTCCACACTGTCCACACTGCACATACCTCGGCTGTCTACACTGTCCGCACCTCGACTGTCCACACTGACCATACCTCGGCTGTCCACACTCTCCACACCTCGGCTGTCCACACTGTCCACACTGCCCATACCTCGGCTGTCCGCACTGTCCATACCTCGGCTGTCCGTACTGTCCACACCACGGCTGTCCGTACTGTCCACACCTCGGCTGTCCGCACTGTCCATACCTCGGCTGTCCACACTTTCCATACCTCGGCTGTCCACACTGTCCACACCTCGGCTGTCCACACTGTCCACGCTGTCCACACCTCGACTGTCCACACTGTCCATACCTCGGCTGTCCACACTGTCCACACCTCGGCTGTCCACACTGTCCACACTGCCCATACCTCGGCTGTCTACACTGTCCACACCTCGGCTGTCCGCACTGCCCATACCTCGGGTGTCCACACCTCGGCTGTCCACACTGTCCACACCTCGGCTGTCCGCACTGTCCATACCTCGGCTGTCCACATCTCGGCTGTCTACACTGTCCACACCTCGGCTGTCCACACTGTCCACAACTCGGCTGTCTACACTGTCCACACCTCGGCTGTCCGCACTGCCCATACCTCGGCTGTCCACACCTCGGCTGTCCACACTGTCCACACCTCGGCTGTCCGCACTGTCCACACCTCGGCTGTCCACACGGTCGACACCTCGGCTGTCCACACCTCCGCTGTCCACATTGTCCACACCTCGGCTGTCTACACTGTCCACACCTCGGCTATTCACACTGTCCACACCTCGGCTGTCCGCACTGTCCACACCTCGGCTGTCCACACCTCGGCTGTCCACACTGTCCACACCTCGGCTGTCCACACGGTCGACACCTCGGCTGTCCACACCTCCGCTGTCCACATTGTCCACACCTCGGCTGTCTACACTGTCCACACCTCGGTTATTCACACTGTCCACACCTCGGCTGTCCGCACTGTCCACACCTCGGCTGTCCGCGCTGTCCATACCTCGGCTGTCCACACTGTCCACACCTCGACTGTCCGCACTGTCCATACCTCGGTTGTCCACACCGTCCATACCTCGGCTCTCCACACTGTCCAAACCTCGGCTGTTCGCAATGTCCAAACCTCGGATGTCCAGACTGTCCATACCTCGGTTGTCCACACTGTCCATACCTCGGCTCTCCACACCTCGGCTGTTCACACTGTCCACACCTCGGCTGTCCGCACTGTCCATACCTCGGCTGTCCACACTGTCCACACCTCGGCTGTCCACACTGTCCACACTGTCCACACATCGACTGTCCACACTGTCCATACCTCGGCTGTCCACACTGTCCACACCTCGGCTGTCCACACTGTCCACACTGCACATACCTCGGCTGTCTACACTGTCCGCACCTCGACTGTCCACACTGACCATACCTCGGCTGTCCACACTCTCCACACCTCGGCTGTCCACACTGTCCACACTGCCCATACCTCGGCTGTCTACACTGTCCATACCTCGGCTGTCCACACCTCGGCTGTCCACACTGTCCACACCTCGGCTGTCCGCACTGTCCATACCTCGGCTGTCCGTACTGTCCACACCACGGCTGTCCGTACTGTCCACACCTCGGCTGTCCGCACTGTCCATACCTCGGCTGTCTACACTGTCCATACCTCGGCTGTCCACACTGTCCACACCTCGGCTGTCCACACTGTCCACGCTGTCCACACCTCGACTGTCCACACTGTCCATACCTCGGCTGTCCACACTGTCCACACCTCGGCTGTCCACACTGTCCACACTGCCCATACCTCGGCTGTCTACACTGTCCACACCTCGGCTGTCCGCACTGCCCATACCTCGGGTGTCCACACCTCGGCTGTCCACACTGTCCACACCTCGGCTGTCCGCACTGTCCATACCTCGGCTGTCCACATCTCGGCTGTCTACACTGTCCACACCTCGGCTGTCCGCACTGTCCATACCTCGGCTGTCCACACTGTCCACACCTCGACTGTCCGCACTGTCCATATCTCGGCTGTCCACACTGTCCACACCTCGGCTGTCCTCAATGTCCATACCTCGGATGTCCACACCGTCCATACCTCGGCTGTCCACACTGTCCACACCTCGGCTGTCCGCAATGTTCATACCTCGGATGTCCACACTGTCCACACCTCGGCTGTCCACACCTCGGCTGTCCACACCTCGGCTGTCCACACTGTCCACACCTCGGCTGTCCACACGGTCGACACCTCGGCTGTCCACACCTCCGCTGTCCACATTGTCCACACCTCGGCTGTCTACACTGTCCACACCTCGGCTATTCACACTGTCCACACCTCGGCTGTCCGCACTGTCCACACCTCGGCTGTCCGCGCTGTCCATACCTCGGCTGTCCACACTGTCCACACCTCGACTGTCCGCACTGTCCATACCTCGGTTGTCCACACCGTCCATACCTCGGCTCTCCACACTGTCCAAACCTCGGCTGTCCGCACTGTCCATACCTCGGCTGTCCACACCACGGCTGTTCACATTGTCCACACCTCGGCTGTCTACACTGTCCACACCTCGGCTGTCCACACTGTCCACAACTCGGCTGTCTACACTGTCCACACCTCGGCTGTCCGCACTGTCCACACCTGGGCTGTCCGCACTGTCCATACCTCGGCTGTCTACACTGTCCACACCTCGGCTGTCCGTACTGTCCACACCTCGGCTGTAGGCGCTGTCTATACCTCGGCTGTCCACACTGTCCATACCTCGGCTGTCCACACTGTCCACACCTCGGCTATCCACACTGTCCACCTCTCGACTGTCCACAATGTCCATACCTCGGTTGTAAACACTGTCCATGCATCGGCTGTCCACACTGTCCACAACTCAGATGTCGCCACTGTCCACATCTCGGCTGTCCGCACTGTCTATACCTCGGTTGTCCACACCTCGGCTGTCCGCACTGTCCATACCTCGGCTGTCCACACCTCGGCTGTCTACACTGTCCACACCTCGGCTGTCCGCACTGTCCATACCGCGGCTGTCCACACCTCCGCTGTCCACATTGTCCACACCTCGGCTGTCTACACTGTCCACACCTCGGCTGTTCACACTGTCCACACCTCGGCTGTCCGCACTGTCCATACATCGGCTGTCCGCACTGTCCCTACCACGGCTGTCTACACTGTCCACACCTCGGCTGTCCGCACTGTCCATACATCGGCTGTTCACACTGTCCATACCTCGGCTCTCCACACTGTCCACACCTCGGCTGTCCGCACTGTCCATACATCGGCTGTCCGCACTGTCCATACCACGGCTGTCTACACTGTCCACACCTCGGCTGTCCCACTGTCCACACCTCGGCTGTCCGCACTGTCCACACCTTGGCTGTCCGCGCTGTCCATACCTCGGCTGTCCAATGTCCACACCTCGGCTGTCCACACTGTCCATAGTTGGGCTGTCCACACTGTCCATACCTCGGTTGTCCACACTGTCCATACCTCGGCTCTCCACACTGTCCAAACCTCGGCTGTTCGCAATGTCCAAACCTCGGCTGTCCACACTGTCCACACCTCGGCTGTCCACACCTCGGCTGTCCACACCTCGGCTGTCCACACTGTCCACACCTCGGCTGTCCACACGGTCGACACCTCGGCTGTCCACACCTCCGCTGTCCACATTGTCCACACCTCGGCTGTCTACACTGTCCACACCTCGGCTATTCACACTGTCCACACCTCGGCTGTCCGCACTGTCCATACATCGGCTGTCCGCACTATCCATACCTCGGCTGTCTACACTGTCCACACCTCGGCTGTCCGCACTGTCCCCACCTCGGCTGTGCGCACTGTCCACACCTCGCCTGTCCGCGATGTCCATACCTCGGCTGTCCACACTGTCCACACCTCGACTGTCCGCACTGTCCATATCTCGGCTGTCCACACTGTCCACACCTCGGCTGTCCTCAATGTCCATACCTCGGATGTCCACACCGTCCATACCTCGGCTGTCCACACTGTCCACACCTCGGCTGTCCGCAATGTTCATACCTCGGATGTCCACACTGTCCACACCTCGGCTGTCCACACCTCGGCTGTGCACACCTCGGCTGTCCACACTGTCCACACCTCGGCTGTCCACACGGTCGACACCTCGGCTGTCCACACCTCCGCTGTCCACATTGTCCACACCTCGGCTGTCTACACTGTCCACACCTCGGCTATTCACACTGTCCACACCTCGGCTGTCCGCACTGTCCACACCTCGGCTGTCCGCGCTGTCCATACCTCGGCTGTCCACACTGTCCACACCTCGACTGTCCGCACTGTCCATACCTCGGTTGTCCACACCGTCCATACCTCGGCTCTCCACACTGTCCAAACCTCGGCTGTTCGCAATGGCCAAACCTCGGATGTCCACACTGTCCATACCTCGGTTGTCCACACTGTCCATACCTCGGCTCTCCACACTGTCCAACCCTCGGCTGTTCGCAATGTCCACACCTCGGCTGTCCACACCTCGGCTGTCCACACTGTCCACACCTCCTATGTCCGCACTGCCCATACCTCGGCTGTCTACACTGTCCACACCTCGGCTGTCCGCACTGCCCATACCTCGGCTGTCCACACCTCGGCTGTCCACACTGTCCACACCTCGGCTGTCCGCACTGTCCACACCTCGGCTGTCCACACGGTCGACATCTCGGCTGTCCACACCTCCGCTGTCCACATTGTCCACACCTCGGCTGTCTACACTGTCCACACCTCGGCTATTCACACTGTCCACACCTCGGCTGTCCGCACTGTCCACACCTCGGCTGTCCACACCTCGGCTGTCCACACTGTCCACACCTCGGCTGTCCACACGGTCGACACCTCGGCTGTCCACACCTCCGCTGTCCACATTGTCCACACCTCGGCTGTCTACACTGTCCACACCTCGGTTATTCACACTGTCCACACCTCGGCTGTCCGCACTGTCCACACCTCGGCTGTCCGCGCTGTCCATACCTCGGCTGTCCACACTGTCCACACCTCGACTGTCCGCACTGTCCATACCTCGGTTGTCCACACCGTCCATACCTCGGCTCTCCACACTGTCCAAACCTCGGCTGTTCGCAATGTCCAAACCTCGGATGTCCACACTGTCCATACCTCGGTTGTCCACACTGTCCATACCTCGGCTCTCCACACCTCGGCTGTCCACACTGTCCACACCTCGGCTGTCCGCACTGTCCATACCTCGGCTGTCCACACTGTCCACACCTGGGCTGTCCACACTGTCCACACTGTCCATACCTCGGCTGTCCACACTGTCCACACCTCGGCTGTCCACACTGTCCACACTGCACATACCTCGGCTGTCTACACTGTCCGCACCTCGACTGTCCACACTGACCATACCTCGGCTGTCCACACTCTCCACACCTCGGCTGTCCACACTGTCCACACTGCCCATACCTCGGCTGTCTACACTGTCCATACCTCGGCTGTCCACACCTCGGCTGTCCACACTGTCCACACCTCGGCTGTCCGCACTGTCCATACCTCGGCTGTCCGTACTGTCCACACCACGGCTGTCCGTACTGTCCACACCTCGGCTGTCCGCACTGTCCATACCTCGGCTGTCCACACTGTCCATACCTCGGCTGTCCACACTGTCCACACCTCGGCTGTCCACACTGTCCACACTGTCCACACCTCGACTGTCCACACTGTCCATACCTCGGCTGTCCACACTGTCCACACCTCGGCTGTCCACACTGTCCACACGGCCCATACCTCGGCTGTCTACACTGTCCACACCTCGGCTGTCCGCACTGCCCATACCTCGGGTGTCCACAGCTCGGCTGTCCACACTGTCCACACCTCGGCTGTCCGCACTGTCCATACCTCGGCTGTCCACATCTCGGCTGTCTACACTGTCCACACCTCGGCTGTCCGCACTGTCCATACCTCGGCTGTCCACACCACGGCTTTTCACATTGTCCACACCTCGGCTGTCTACACTGTCCACACCTCGGCTGTCCACACTGTCCACAACTCGGCTGTCTACACTGTCCACACCTCGGCTGTCCGCACTGTCCACACCTGGGCTGTCCGCACTGTCCATACCTCGGCTGTCTACACTGTCCACACCTCGGCTGTCCGTACTGTCCACACCTCGGCTGTAGGCGCTGTCCATACCTCGGCTGTCCACACTGTCCATACCTCGGCTGTCCACACTGTCCACACCTCGGCTGTCCACACTGTCCACCTCTCGACTGTCCACAATGTCCATACCTCGGTTGTAAACACTGTCCATGCATCGGCTGTCCACACTGTCCACAACTCAGATGTCGCCACTGTCCACATCTCGGCTGTCCGCACTGTCTATACCTCGGTTGTCCACACCTCGGCTGTCCGCACTGTCCATACCTCGGCTGTCCACACCTCGGCTGTCTACACTGTCCACACCTCGGCTGTCCGCACTGTCCATACCTCGGCTGTCCACACCTCCGCTGTCCACATTGTCCACACCTCGGCTGTCTACACTGTCCACACCTCAGCTGTTCACACTGTCCACACCTCGGCTGTCCGCACTGTCCATACATCGGCTGTCCGCACTGTCCCTACCACGGCTGTCTACACTGTCCACACCTCGGCTGTCCGCACTGTCCATACCTCGGCTGTCCGCACTGTCCATACATCGGCTGTTCACACTGTCCATACCTCGGCTCTCCACACTGGCCACACCTCAGCTGCCCGCACTGTCCATACATCGGCTGTCCGCACTGTCCATACCACGGCTGTCTACACTGTCCACACCTCGGCTGTCCCACTGTCCACACCTCGGCTGTCCGCACTGTCCACACCTCGGCTGTCCGCGCTGTCCATACCTCGGCTGTCCAATGTCCACACCTCGGCTGTCCACACTGTCCATAGTTGGGCTGTCCACACTGTCCATACCTCGGTTGTCCACACTGTCCATACCTCGGCTCTCCACACTGTCCAAACCTCGGCTGTTCGCAATGTCCAAACCTCGGCTGTCCACACTGTCCACACCTCGGCTGTCCGCAATGTTCATACCTCGGATGTCCACACTGTCCACACCTCGGCTGTCCACACCTCGGCTGTCCACACCTCGGCTGTCCACACTGTCCACACCTCGGCTGTCCACACGGTCGACACCTCGGCTGTCCACACCTCCGCTGTCCACATTGTCCACACCTCGGCTGTCTACACTGTCCACACCTCGGCTATTCACACTGTCCACACCTCGGCTGTCCGCACTGTCCATACATCGGCTGTCCGCACTATCCATACCTCGGCTGTCTACACTGTCCACACCTCGGCTGTCCGCACTGTCCCCACCTCGGCTGTGCGCACTGTCCACAGCTCGGCTGTCCGCGATGTCCATACCTCGGCTGTCCACACTGTCCACACCTCGACTGTCCGCACTGTCCATATCTCGGCTGTCCACACTGTCCACACCTCGGCTGTCCTCAATGTCCTTACCTCGGATGTCCACACCGTCCATACCTCGGCTGTCCACACTGTCCACACCTCGGCTGTCCGCAATGTTCATACCTCGGATGTCCACACTGTCCACACCTCGGCTGTCCACACCTCGGCTGTCCACACCTCGGCTGTCCACACTGTCCACACCTCGGCTGTCCACACGGTCGACACCTCGGCTGTCCACACCTCCGCTGTCCACATTGTCCACACCTCGGCTGTCTACACTGTCCACACCTCGGCTATTCACACTGTCCACACCTCGGCTGTCCGCACTGTCCACACCTCGGCTGTCCGCGCTGTGAATACCTCGGCTGTCCACACTGTCCACACCTCGACTGTCCGCACTGTCCATACCTCGGTTGTCCACACCGTCCATACCTCGGCTCTCCACACTGTCCAAACCTCGGCTGTCCGCACTGTCCATACCTCGGCTGTCCACACCACGGCTGTTCACATTGTCCACACCTCGGCTGTCTACACTGTCCACACCTCGGCTGTCCACACTGTCCACAACTCGGCTGTCTACACTGCCCACACCTCGGCTGTCCGCACTGTCCACACCTGGGCTGTCCGCACTGTCCATACCTCGGCTGTCTACACTGTCCACACCTCGGCTGTCCGTACTGTCCACACCTCGGCTGTAGGCGCTGTCCATACCTCGGCTGTCCACACTGTCCATACCTCGGCTGTCCACACTGTCCACACCTCGGCTGTCCACACTGTCCACCTCTCGACTGTCCACAATGTCCATACCTCGGTTGTAAACACTGTCCATGCATCGGCTGTCCACACTGTCCACAACTCAGATGTCGCCACTGTCCACATCTCGGCTGTCCGCACTGTCTATACCTCGGTTGTCCACACCTCGGCTGTCCGCACTGTCCATACCTCGGCTGTCCACACCTCGGCTGTCTACACTGTCCACACCTCGGCTGTCCGCACTGTCCATACCTCGGCTGTCCACACCTCCGCTGTCCACATTGTCCACACCTCGGCTGTCTACACTGTCCACACCTCGGCTGTTCACACTGTCCACACCTCGGCTGTCCGCACTGTCCATACATCGGCTGTCCGCACTGTCCCTACCACGGCTGTCTACACTGTCCACACCTCGGCTGTCCGCACTGTCCATACCTCGGCTGTCCGCACTGTCCATACATCGGGTGTTCACACTGTCCATACCTCGGCTCTCCACACTGTCCACACCTCGGCTGCCCGCACTGTCCATACATCGGCTGTCCGCACTGTCCATACCACGGCTGTCTACACTGTCCACACCTCGGCTGTCCCACTGTCCACACCTCGGCTGTCCGCACTGTCCATACCTCGGCTGTCTACACTGTCCACACCTCGGCTGTCCGTACTGTCCACACCTCGGCTGTAGGCGCTGTCCATACCTCGGCTGTCCACACTGTCCATACCTCGGCTGTCCACACTGTCCACACCTCGGCTGTCCACACTGTCCACCTCTCGACTGTCCACAATGTCCATACCTCGGTTGTAAACACTGTCCATGCATCGGCTGTCCACACTGTCCACAACTCAGATGTCGCCACTGTCCACATCTCGGCTGTCCGCACTGTCTATACCTCGGTTGTCCACATCTCGGCTGTCTGCACTGTCCACACCTCGGCTGTCCGCACTGTCCATACCTCGGCTGTCCACATCTCGGCTGTCTACACTGTCCACACCTCGGCTGTCCGCACTGTCCATACCTCGGCTGTCCACACCACGGCTTTTCACATTGTCCACACCTCGGCTGTCTACACTGGCCACACCTCGGCTGTCCACACTGTCCACAACTCGGCTGTCTACACTGTCCACACCTCGGCTGTCCGCACTGTCCACACCTGGGCTGTCCGCACTGTCCATACCTCGGCTGTCTACACTGTCCACACCTCGGCTGTCCGTACTGTCCACACCTCGGCTGTAGGCGCTGTCCATACCTCGGCTGTCCACACTGTCCATACCTCGGCTGTCCACACTGTCCACCTCTCGACTGTCCACAATGTCCATACCTCGGTTGTAAACACTGTCCATGCATCGGCTGTCCACACTGTCCACAACTCAGATGTCGCCACTGTCCACATCTCGGCTGTCCGCACTGTCTATACCTCGGTTGTCCACACCTCGGCTGTCCGCACTGTCCATACCTCGGCTGTCCACACCTCGGCTGTCTACACTGTCCACACCTCGGCTGTCCGCACTGTCCATACCTCGGCTGTCCACACCTCCGCTGTCCACATTGTCCACACCTCGGCTGTCTACACTGTCCACACCTGGGCTGTCCGCACAGTCCATACCTCGGCTGTCTACACTGTCCATACCTCGGCTGTAGGCGCTGTCCATACCTCGGCTGTCCGCACTGTCCATACCTCGGCTGTCTACACTGTCCACACCTCGGCTGTCCGTACTGTCCACACCTCGGCTGTAGGCGCTGTCCATACCTCGGCTGTCCACACTGTCCATACCTCGGCTGTCCGCACTGTCCATACCACGGCTGTCTACACTGTCCACACCTCGGCTGTCCCACTGTCCACACCTCGGCTGTCCGCACTGTCCATACCTCGGCTGTCTACACTGTCCACACCTCGGCTGTCCGTACTGTCCACACCTCGGCTGTAGGCGCTGTCCATACCTCGGCTGTCCACACTGTCCATACCTCGGCTGTCCACACTGTCCACACCTCGGCTGTCCACACTGTCCACCTCTCGACTGTCCACAATGTCCATACCTCGGTTGTAAACACTGTCCATGCATCGGCTGTCCACACTGTCCACAACTCAGATGTCGCCACTGTCCACATCTCGGCTGTCCGCACTGTCTATACCTCGGTTGTCCACATCTCGGCTGTCTGCACTGTCCACACCTCGGCTGTCCGCACTGTCCATACCTCGGCTGTCCACATCTCGGCTGTCTACACTGTCCACACCTCGGCTGTCCGCACTGTCCATACCTCGGCTGTCCACACCACGGCTTTTCACATTGTCCACACCTCGGCTGTCTACACTGGCCACACCTCGGCTGTCCACACTGTCCACAACTCGGCTGTCTACACTGTCCACACCTCGGCTGTCCGCACTGTCCACACCTGGGCTGTCCGCACTGTCCATACCTCGGCTGTCTACACTGTCCACACCTCGGCTGTCCGTACTGTCCACACCTCGGCTGTAGGCGCTGTCCATACCTCGGCTGTCCACACTGTCCATACCTCGGCTGTCCACACTGTCCACCTCTCGACTGTCCACAATGTCCATACCTCGGTTGTAAACACTGTCCATGCATCGGCTGTCCACACTGTCCACAACTCAGATGTCGCCACTGTCCACATCTCGGCTGTCCGCACTGTCTATACCTCGGTTGTCCACACCTCGGCTGTCCGCACTGTCCATACCTCGGCTGTCCACACCTCGGCTGTCTACACTGTCCACACCTCGGCTGTCCGCACTGTCCATACCTCGGCTGTCCACACCTCCGCTGTCCACATTGTCCACACCTCGGCTGTCTACACTGTCCACACCTCGGCTGTCCCACTGTCCACACCTCGGCTGTCCGCACTGTCCACACCTCGGCTGTCCGCGCTGTCCATACCTCGGCTGTCCAATGTCCACACCTCGGCTGTCCACACTGTCCATAGTTGGGCTGTCCACACTGTCCAAACCTCGGTTGTCCACACTGTCCATACCTCGGCTCTCCACACTGTCCAAACCTCGGCTGTTCGCAATGTCCAAACCTCGGCTGTCCACACTGTCCACACCTCGGCTGTCCGCAATGTTCATACCTCGGATGTCCACACTGTCCACACCTCGGCTGTCCACACCTCGGCTGTCCACACCTCGGCTGTCCACACTGTCCACACCTCGGCTGTCCACACGGTCGACACCTCGGCTGTCCACACCTCCGCTGTCCACATTGTCCACACCTCGGCTGTCTACACTGTCCACACCTCGGCTATTCACACTGTCCACACCTCGGCTGTCCGCACTGTCCATGCATCGGCTGTCCGCACTATCCATACCACGGCTGTCTACACTGTCCACACCTCGGCTGTCCGCACTGTCCCCACCTCGGCTGTGCGCACTGTCCACATCTCGGCTGTCCGCGATGTCCATACCTCGGCTGTCCACACTGTCCACACCTCGACTGTCCGCACTGTCCATATCTCGGCTGTCCACACTGTCCACACCTCGGCTGTCCTCAATGTCCATACCTCGGATGTCCACACCGTCCATACCTCGGCTGTCCACACTGTCCACACCTCGGCTGTCCGCAATGTTCATACCTCGGATGTCCACACTGTCCACACCTCGGCTGTCCACACCTCGGCTGTCCACACTTCGGCTGTCCACACTGTCCACACCTCGGCTGTCCACACGGTCGACACCTCGGCTGTCCACACCTCCGCTGTCCACATTGTCCACACCTCGGCTGTCTACACTGTCCACACCTCGGCTATTCACACTGTCCACACCTCGGCTGTCCGCACTGTCCACACCTCGGCTGTCCGCGCTGTCCATACCTCGGCTGTCCACACTGTCCACACCTCGACTGTCCGCACTCTCCATACCTCGGTTGTCCACACCGTCCATACCTCGGCTCTCCACACTGTCCAAACCTCGGCTGTCCGCACTGTCCATACCTCGGCTGTCCACACCACGGCTGTTCACATTGTCCACACCTCGGCTGTCTACACTGTCCACACCTCGGCTGTCCACACTGTCCACAACTCGGCTGTCTACACGGTCCACACCTCGGCTGTCCGCACTGTCCACACCTGGGCTGTCCGCACTGTCCATACCTCGGCTGTCTACACTGTCCACACCTCGGCTGTCCGTACTGTCCACACCTCGGCTGTAGGCGCTGTCCATACCTCGGCTGTCCACACTGTCCATACCTCGGCTGTCCACACTGTCCACACCTCGGCTGTCCACACTGTCCACCTCTCGACTGTCCACAATGTCCATACCTCGGTTGTAAACACTGTCCATGCATCGGCTGTCCACACTGTCCACAACTCAGATGTCGCCACTGTCCACATCTCGGCTGTCCACACCTCGGCTGTCCACACTGTCCACACCTCGGCTGTCCACACGGTCGACACCTCGGCTGTCCACACCTCCGCTGTCCACATTGTCCACACCTCGGCTGTCTACACTGTCTACACCTCGGCTATTCACACTGTCCACACCTCGGCTGTCCGCACTGTCCATACATCGGCTGTCCGCACTATCCATACCTCGGCTGTCTACACTGTCCACACCTCGGCTGTCCGCACTGTACCCACCTCGGCTGTGCGCACTGTCCACACCTCGGCTGTCCGCGATGTCCATATCTCGGCTGTCCACACTGTCCACACCTCGACTGTCCGCACTGTTCATATCTCGGCTGTCCACACTGTCCACACCTCGGCTGTCCTCAATGTCCATACCTCGGATGTCCACACCGTCCATACCTCGGCTGTCCACACTGTCCACACCTCGGCTGTCCGCAATGTTCATACCTCGGATGTCCACACTGTCCACACCTCGGCTGTCCACACCTCGGCTGTCCACACCTCGGCTGTCCACACTGTCCACACCTCGGCTGTCCACACCTCGGCTGTCCACACTGTCCACACTGCCCATACCTCGGCTGTCTACACTGTCCACACCTCGGCTGTCCGCACTGCCCATACCTCGGGTGTCCACACATCGGCTGTCCACACTGTCCACACCTCGGCTGTCCGCACTGTCCATACCTCGGCTGTCCACATCTCGGCTGTCTACACTGTCCACACCTCGGCTGTCCGCACTGTCCATACCTCAGCTGTCCACACCACGGCTGTTCACATTGTCCACACCTCGGCTGTCTACACTGTCCACACCTCGGCTGTCCACACTGTCCACAACTCGGCTGTCTACACTGTCCACACCTCGGCTGTCCGCACTGTCCACACCTGGGCTGTCCGCACTGTCCATACCTCGGCTGTCTACACTGTCCATACCTCGGCTGTAGGCGCTGTCCATACCTCGGCTGTCCGCACTGTCCATACCTCGGCTGTCTACACTGTCCACACCTCGGCTGTCCGTACTGTCCACACCTCGGCTGTAGGCGCTGTCCATACCTCGGCTGTCCACACTGTCCATACCTCGGCTGTCCACACTGTCCACACCTCGGCTGTCCACACTGTCCACCTCTCGACTGTCCACAATGTCCATACCTCGGTTGTAAACACTGTCCATGCATCGGCTGTCCACACTGTCCACAACTCAGATGTCGCCACTGTCCACATCTCGGCTGTCCGCACTGTCTATACCTCGGTTGTCCACACCTCGGCTGTCCGCACTGTCCATACCTCGGCTGTCCACACCTCGGCTGTCTACACTGTCCACACCTCGGCTGTCCGCACTGTCCATACCTCGGCTGTCCACACCTCCGCTGTCCACATTGTCCACACCTCGGCTGTCTACACTGTCCACACCTCGGCTGTTCACACTGTCCACACCTCGGCTGTCCGCACTGTCCATACATCGGCTGTCCGCACTGTCCCTACCACGGCTGTCTACACTGTCCACACCTCGGCTGTCCGCACTGTCCATACCTCGGCTGTCCGCACTGTCCATACATCGGGTGTTCACACTGTCCATACCTCGGCTCTCCACACTGTCCACACCTCGGCTGCCCGCACTGTCCATACATCGGCTGTCCGCACTGTCCATACCACGGCTGTCTACACTGTCCACACCTCGGCTGTCCCACTGTCCACACCTCGGCTGTCCGCACTGTCCATACCTCGGCTGTCTACACTGTCCACACCTCGGCTGTCCGTACTGTCCACACCTCGGCTGTAGGCGCTGTCCATACCTCGGCTGTCCACACTGTCCATACCTCGGCTGTCCACACTGTCCACACCTCGGCTGTCCACACTGTCCACCTCTCGACTGTCCACAATGTCCATACCTCGGTTGTAAACACTGTCCATGCATCGGCTGTCCACACTGTCCACAACTCAGATGTCGCCACTGTCCACATCTCGGCTGTCCGCACTGTCTATACCTCGGTTGTCCACATCTCGGCTGTCTGCACTGTCCACACCTCGGCTGTCCGCACTGTCCATACCTCGGCTGTCCACATCTCGGCTGTCTACACTGTCCACACCTCGGCTGTCCGCACTGTCCATACCTCGGCTGTCCACACCACGGCTTTTCACATTGTCCACACCTCGGCTGTCTACACTGGCCACACCTCGGCTGTCCAAACTGTCCACAACTCGGCTGTCTACACTGTCCACACCTCGGCTGTCCGCACTGTCCACACCTGGGCTGTCCGCACTGTCCATACCTCGGCTGTCTACACTGTCCACACCTCGGCTGTCCGTACTGTCCACACCTCGGCTGTAGGCGCTGTCCATACCTCGGCTGTCCACACTGTCCATACCTCGGCTGTCTACACTGTCCACACCTCGACTGTCCACAATGTCCATACCTCGGTTGTAAACACTGTGCATGCATCGGCTGTCCACACTGTCCACAACTCAGATGTCGCCACTGTCCACATCTCGGCTGTCCGCACTGTCTATACCTCGGTTGTCCACACCTCGGCTGTCCGCACTGTCCATACCTCGGCTGTCCACACCTCGGCTGTCTACACTGTCCACACCTCGGCTGTCCGCACTGTCCATACCTCGGCTGTCCACACCTCCGCTGTCCACATTGTCCACACCTCGGCTGTCTACACTGTCCACACCTCGGCTGTTCACACTGTCCACACCTCGGCTGTCCGCACTGTCCATACATCGGCTGTCCGCACTGTCCCTACCACGGCTGTCTACACTGTCCACACCTCGGCTGTCCGCACTGTCCATACCTCGGCTGTCCGCACTGTCCATACATCGGCTGTTCACACTGTCCATACCTCGGCACTCCACACTGTCCACACCTCGGCTGTCCGCACTGTCCATACATCGGCTGTCCGCACTGTCCATACCACGGCTGTCTACACTGTCCACACCTCGGCTGTCCCACTGTCCACACCTCGGCTGTCCGCACTGTCCACACCTCGGCTGTCCGCGCTGTCCATACCTCGGCTGTCCAATGTCCACACCTCGGCTGTCCACACTGTCCATACCTCGGTTGTCGACACTGTCCATACCTCGGCTCTCCACACTGTCCAAACCTCGGCTGTTCGCAATGTCTAAACCTCGGCTGTCCACACTGTCCACACCTCGGCTGTCCGCAATGTTCATACCTCGGATGTCCACACTGTCCACACCTCGGCTGTCCACACCTCGGCTGTCCACACCTCGGCTGTCCACACTGTCCACACCTCGGCTGTCCACACGGTCGACACCTCGGCTGTCCACACCTCCGCTGTCCACATTGTCCACACCTCGGCTGTCTACACTGTCCACACCTCGGCTATTCACACTGTCCACACCTCGGCTGTCTGCACTGTCCATACATCGGCTGTCCGCACTATCCATACCTCGGCTGTCTACACTGTCCACACCTCGGCTGTCCGCACTGTCCCCACCTCGGCTGTGCGCACTGTCCACACCTCGGCTGTCCGCGATGTCCATACCTCGGCTGTCCACACTGTCCACACCTCGACTGTCCGCACTGTCCATATCTCGGTTGTCCACACTGTCCATACCTCGGCTCTCCACACTGTCCAAACCTCGGCTGTTCGCAATGTCCAAACCTCGGATGTCCACACTGTCCATACCTCGGTTGTCCACACTGTCCATACCTCGGCTCTCCACACTGTCCAAACCTCGGCTGTTCGCAATGTCCACACCTCGGCTGTCCACACCTCGGCTGTCTACACTGTCCACACCTCCAATGTCCTCACTGCCCATACCTCGGCTGTCTACACTGTCCACACCTCGGCTGTCCGCACTGCCCATACCTCGGCTGTCCACACCTCGGCTGTCCACACTGTCCACACCTCGGCTGTCCGCACTGTCCATACCTCGGCTGTCCACACCTCGGCTGTCTACACTGTCCACACCTCGGCTGTCCGCACTGTCCATACCTCGGCTGTCCACATCACGGCTGTTCACATTGTCCACACCTCGGCTGTCTACACTGTCCACACCTCGGCTGTCCACACTGTCCACACCTCGGCTGTCCGCACTGTCCATACATCGGCTGTCCGCACTGTCCATACCTCGGCTGTCTACACTGTCCACACCTCGGCTGTCCGCACTGTCCACACCTGGGCTGTCCGCACTGTCCATACCTCGGCTGTCTACACTGTCCACACCTCGGCTGTCCGTACTGTCCACACCTCGGCTGTCCGCACTGTCCATACCTCGGCTGTCCACACCACGGCTGTCCGCACTGTCCATACCTCGGCTGTCCACACTGTCCATACCTCGGCTGTCCACACTGTCCACACCTCGGCTGTCCACACTGTCCACACTGTCCACACCTCGACTGTCCACACTGTCCATACCTCGGCTGTCCACACTGTCCACACCTCGGCTGTCCACACTGTCCACACTCCCCATACCTCGGCTGTCTACACTGTCCACACCTCGGCTGTCCGCACTGCCCATACCTCGGCTGTCCACACCTCGGCTGTCCACACTGTCCACACCTCGGCTGTCCGCACTGTCCATACCTCGGCTGTCCGTACTGTCCACACCACGGCTGTCCGTACTGTCCACACCTCGGCTGTCCGCACTGTCCATACCTCGGCTGTCCACACTGTCCATACCTCGGCTGTCCACACTGTCCACACCTCGGCTGTCCACACTGTCCACACTGTCCACACCTCGACTGTCCACACTGTCCATACCTCGACTGTCCACACTGTCCACATCTCGGCTGTCCACACTGTCCACACTGCCCATACCTCGGCTGTCTACACTGTCCACACCTCGGCTGTCCGCACTGCCCATACCTCGGCTGTCCACACCTCGGCTGTCCACACTGTCCACACCTCGGCTGTCCGCACTGTCCATACCTCGGCTATCCACACCTCGGCTGTCTACACTGTCCACACCTCGGCTGTCCGCACTGTCCATACCTCCGCTGTCCACACCACGGCTGTTCACATTGTCCACACCTCGGCTGTCTACACGGTCCACACCTCGGCTGTCCACACTGTCCACACCTCGGCTGTCTACACTGTCCACACCTCGGCTGTCCGCACTGTCCACACCTGGGCTGTCCGCACTGTCCATACCTCGGTTGTCTACACTGTCCACACCTCGGCTGTCCGTACTTTCCACACCTCGGCTGTCCGCGCTGTTGATACCTCGGCTGTCCACACTGTCCATACCTCGGCTTTCCACACTGTCCACACCTCGGCTGTCCACACTGTCCACACCTCGACTGTCCACAATGTCCATACCTCGGTTGTCCACACTGTCCATGCATCGGCTGTCCACACTGTCCACAACTCGGCTGTCCACACTGTCCACACCTCGGCTGTCCACACTGTCCACACCTCGGCTGTCCGCACTGTCCATACCTCGGCTGTCCGTACTGTCCACACCACGGCTGTCCGTACTGTCCACACCTCGGCTGTTCGCACTGTCCATACCTCGGCTGTCCGTACTGTCCACACCACGGCTGTCCGTACTCTCCACACCTCGGCTGTCCGCACTGTCCATACCTCGGCTGTCCACACTGTCCATACCTCGGCTGTCCACACTGTCCACACCTCGGCTGTCCACAATGTCCACACTGTCCACACCTCGACTGTCCACACTGTCCATATCTCGGCTGTCCACACTGTCCACACCTCGGCTGTCCACACTGTCCACACTGCCCATACCTCGGCTGTCTACACTGTCCACACCTCGGCTGTCCGCACTGCCCATACCTCGGCTGTCCACACCTCGGCTGTCCACACTGTCCACACCTCGGCTGTCCGCACTGTCCATACCTCGGCTGTCCACACCTCGGCTGTCTACACTGTCCACACCTCGGCTGTCCGCACTGTCCATACCTCGGTTGTCCACACCGTCCATACCTCGGCTCTCCACACTGTCCAAACCTCGGCTGTCCGCACTGTCCATACCTCGGCTGTCCACACCACGGCTGTTCACATTGTCCACACCTCGGCTGTCTACACTGTCCACACCTCGGCTGTCCACACTGTCCACAACTCGGCTGTTTACACTGTCCACACCTCGGCTGTCCGCACTGTCCACACCTGGGCTGTCCGCACTGTCCATACCTCGGCTGTCTACACAGTCCACACCTTGGCTGTCCGTACTGTCCACACCTCGGCTGTAGGCGCTGTCCATACCTCGGCTGTCCACACTGTCCATACCTCGGCTGTCCACACTGTCCACACCTCGGCTGTCCACACTGTCCACCTCTCGACTGTCCACAATGTCCATACCTCGGTTGTAAACACTGTCCATGCATCGGCTGTCCACACTGTCCACAACTCAGATGTCGCCACTGTCCACATCTCGGCTGTCCACACCTCGGCTGTCCACACTGTCCACACCTCGGCTGTCCACACGGTCGACACCTCGGCTGTCCACACCTCCGCTGTCCACATTGTCCACACCTCGGCTGTCTACACTGTCCACACCTCGGCTATTCACACTGTCCACACCTCGGCTGTCCGCACTGTCCATACATCGGCTGTCCGCACTATCCATACCTCGGCTGTCTACACTGTCCACACCTCGGCTGTCCGCACTGTACCCACCTCGGCTGTGCGCACTGTCCACACCTCGGCTGTCCGCGATGTCCATATCTCGGCTGTCCACACTGTCCACACCTCGACTGTCCGCACTGTTCATATCTCGGCTGTCCACACTGTCCACACCTCGGCTGTCCTCAATGTCGATACCTCGGATGTCCACACCGTCCATACCTCGGCTGTCCACACTGTCCACACCTCGGCTGTCCGCAATGTTCATACCTCGGATGTCCACACTGTCCACACCTCGGCTGTCCACACCTCGGCTGTCCACACCTCGGCTGTCCACACTGTCCACACCTCGGCTGTCCACACCTCGGCTGTCCACACTGTCCACACTGCCCATACCTCGGCTGTCTACACTGTCCACACCTCGGCTGTCCGCACTGCCCATACCTCGGGTGTCCACACATCGGCTGTCCACACTGTCCACACCTCGGCTGTCCGCACTGTCCATACCTCGGCTGTCCACATCTCGGCTGTCTACACTGTCCACACCTCGGCTGTCCGCACTGTCCATACCTCAGCTGTCCACACCACGGCTGTTCACATTGTCCACACCTCGGCTGTCTACACTGTCCACACCTCGGCTGTCCACACTGTCCACAACTCGGCTGTCTACACTGTCCACACCTCGGCTGTCCGCACTGTCCACACCTGGGCTGTCCGCACTGTCCATACCTCGGCTGTCTACACTGTCCATACCTCGGCTGTAGGCGCTGTCCATACCTCGGCTGTCCACACTGTCCATACCTCGGCTGTCCACACTGTCCACACCTCGGCTGTCTACACTGTCCACACCTCGACTGTCCACAATGTCCATACCTCGGTTGTAAACACTGTGCATGCATCGGCTGTCCACACTGTCCACAACTCAGATGTCGCCACTGTCCACATCTCGGCTGTCCGCACTGTCTATACCTCGGTTGTCCACACCTCGGCTGTCCGCACTGTCCATACCTCGGCTGTCCACACCTCGGCTGTCTACACTGTCCACACCTCGGCTGTCCGCACTGTCCATACCTCGGCTGTCCACACCTCCGCTGTCCACATTGTCCACACCTCGGCTGTCTACACTGTCCACACCTCGGCTGTTCACACTGTCCACACCTCGGCTGTCCGCACTGTCCATACATCGGCTGTCCGCACTGTCCCTACCACGGCTGTCTACACTGTCCACACCTCGGCTGTCCGCACTGTCCATACCTCGGCTGTCCGCACTGTCCATACATCGGCTGTTCACACTGTCCATACCTCGGCTCTCCACACTGTCCACACCTCGGCTGTCCGCACTGTCCATACATCGGCTGTCCGCACTGTCCATACCAGGGCTGTCTACACTGTCCACACCTCGGCTGTCCCACTGTCCACACCTCGGCTGTCCGCACTGTCCACACCTCGGCTGTCCGCGCTGTCCATACCTCGGCTGTCCAATGTCCACACCTCGGCTGTCCACACTGTCCATAGTTGGGCTGTCCACACTGTCCATACCTCGGTTGTCGACACTGTCCATACCTCGGCTCTCCACACTGTCCAAACCTCGGCTGTTCGCAATGTCCAAACCTCGGCTGTCCACACTGTCCACACCTCGGCTGTCCGCAATGTTCATACCTCGGATGTCCACACTGTCCACACCTCGGCTGTCCACACCTCGGCTGTCCACACCTCGGCTGTCCACACTGTCCACACCTCGGCTGTCCACACGGTCGACACCTCGGCTGTCCACACCTCCGCTCTCCACATTGTCCACACCTCGGCTGTCTACACTGTCCACACCTCGGCTATTCACACTGTCCACACCTCGGCTGTCCGCACTGTCCATACATCGGCTGTCCGCACTATCCATACCTCGGCTGTCTACACTGTCCACACCTCGGCTGTCCGCACTGTCCCCACCTCGGCTGTGCGCACTGTCCACACCTCGGCTGTCCGCGATGTCCATACCTCGGCTGTCCACACTGTCCACACCTCGACTGTCCGCACTGTCCATATCTCGGTTGTCCACACTGTCCATACCTCGGCTCTCCACACTGTCCAAACCTCGGCTGTTCGCAATGTCCAAACCTCGGATGTCCACACTGTCCATACCTCGGTTGTCCACACTGTCCATACCTCGGCTCTCCACACTGTCCAAACCTCGGCTGTTCGCAATGTCCACACCTCGGCTGTCCACACCTCGGCTGTCTACACTGTCCACACCTCCAATGTCCTCACTGCCCATACCTCGGCTGTCTACACTGTCCACACCTCGGCTGTCCGCACTGCCCATACCTCGGCTGTCCACACCTCGGCTGTCCACACTGTCCACACCTCGGCTGTCCGCACTGTCCATACCTCGGCTGTCCACACCTCGGCTGTCTACACTGTCCACACCTCGGCTGTCCGCACTGTCCATACCTCGGCTGTCCACATCACGGCTGTTCACATTGTCCACACCTCGGCTGTCTACACTGTCCACACCTCGGCTGTCCACACTGTCCACACCTCGGCTGTCCGCACTGTCCATACATCGGCTGTCCGCACTGTCCATACCTCGGCTGTCTACACTGTCCACACCTCGGCTGTCCGCACTGTCCACACCTGGGCTGTCCGCACTGTCCATACCTCGGCTGTCTACACTGTCCACACCTCGGCTGTCCGTACTGTCCACACCTCGGCTGTCCGCACTGTCCATACCTCGGCTGTCCACACCACGGCTGTCCGCACTGTCCATACCTCGGCTGTCCACACTGTCCATACCTCGGCTGTCCACACTGTCCACACCTCGGCTGTCCACACTGTCCACACTGTCCACACCTCGACTGTCCACACTGTCCATACCTCGGCTGTCCACACTGTCCACACCTCGGCTGTCCACACTGTCCACACTCCCCATACCTCGGCTGTCTACACTGTCCACACCTCGGCTGTCCGCACTGCCCATACCTCGGCTGTCCACACCTCGGCTGTCCACACTGTCCACACCTCGGCTGTCCGCACTGTCCATACCTCGGCTGTCCGTACTGTCCACACCACGGCTGTCCGTACTGTCCACACCTCGGCTGTCCGCACTGTCCATACCTCGGCTGTCCACACTGTCCATACCTCGGCTGTCCACACTGTCCACACCTCGGCTGTCCACACTGTCCACACTGTCCACACCTCGACTGTCCACACTGTCCATACCTCGACTGTCCACACTGTCCACATCTCGGCTGTCCACACTGTCCACACTGCCCATACCTCGGCTGTCTACACTGTCCACACCTCGGCTGTCCGCACTGCCCATACCTCGGCTGTCCACACCTCGGCTGTCCACACTGTCCACACCTCGGCTGTCCGCACTGTCCATACCTCGGCTATCCACACCTCGGCTGTCTACACTGTCCACACCTCGGCTGTCCGCACTGTCCATACCTCCGCTGTCCACACCACGGCTGTTCACATTGTCCACACCTCGGCTGTCTACACTGTCCACACCTCGGCTGTCCACACTGTCCACACCTCGGCTGTCTACACTGTCCACACCTCGGCTGTCCGCACTGTCCACACCTGGGCTGTCCGCACTGTCCATACCTCGGTTGTCTACACTGTCCACACCTCGGCTGTCCGTACTTTCCACACCTCGGCTGTCCGCGCTGTCGATACCTCGGCTGTCCACACTGTCCATACCTCGGCTGTCCACACTGTCCACACCTCGGCTGTCCACACTGTCCACACCTCGACTGTCCACAATGTCCATACCTCGGTTGTCCACACTGTCCATGCATCGGCTGTCCACACTGTCCACAACTCGGCTGTCCACACTGTCCACACCTCGGCTGTCCACACTGTCCACACCTCGGCTGTCCGCACTGTCCATACCTCGGCTGTCCGTACTGTCCACACCACGGCTGTCCGTACTGTCCACACCTCGGCTGTCCGCACTGTCCATACCTCGGCTGTCCGTACTGTCCACACCACGGCTGTCCGTACTCTCCACACCTCGGCTGTCCGCATTGTCCATACCTCGGCTGTCCACACTGTCCATACCTCGGCTGTCCACACTGTCCACACCTCGGCTGTCCACAATGTCCACACTGTCCACACCTCGACTGTCCACACTGTCCATATCTCGGCTGTCCACACTGTCCACACCTCGGCTGTCCACACTGTCCACACTGCCCATACCTCGGCTGTCTACTCTGTCCACACCTCGGCTGTCCGCACTGCCCATACCTCGGCTGTCCACACCTCGGCTGTCCACACTGTCCACACCTCGGCTGTCCGCACTGTCCATACCTCGGCTGTCCACACCTCGGCTGTCTACACTGTCCACACCTCGGCTGTCCGCACTGTCCATACCTCGGCTGTCCACACCACGGCTGTTCACATTGTCCACACCTCGGCTGTCTACGCTGTCCACACCTCGTCTGTCCACACTGTCCACACCTCGGCTGTCCGCACTTTCCACACCTCGGCTGTCCGCACTGTCCATACCTCGGCTGTCCGCACTGTCCATACGTCGGCTGTTCACACTGTCCATACCTCGGCTCTCCACATTGTCCACACCTCGGCTGTCCGCACTGTCCATACATCGGCTGTCCGCACTGTCCATACCACGGCTGTCTACACTGTCCACACCTCGGCTGTCCGCACTGTCCACACCTCGGCTGTCCGCGCTGTCCACACCTCGGCTGTCCGCGCTGTCCATACCTCGGCTGTCCGATGTCCACACCTCGGCTGTCCACACTGTCCATACCTCGGCTGTCCACACTGTCCATACCTCGGTTGTCCACACTGTCCATACCTCGGCTCTCCACACTGTCCAAACCTCGGCTGTTCGCAATGTCCAAACCTCGGCTGTCCACACTGTCCACACTGCCCATACCTCGGCTGCCTACACTGTCCACACCTCGGCTGTCCGCACTGCCCATACCTCCGCTGTCCACACCTCGGCTGTCCACATTGTCCACACCTCGGCTGTCCGCACTGTCCATACCTCGGCTGTCCGTACTGTCCACACCACGGCTGTCCGTACTGTCCACACCTCGGCTGTCCGCACTGTCCATACCTCGGCTGTCCACACTGTCCACACCTCGACTGTCCACACTGTCCATACCTCGGCTGTCCACACTGTCCACACCTCGGCTGTCCACACTGTCCGCACTGCCCATACCTCGGCTGTCCACACCTCGGCTGTCCACACTGTCCAAACCTCGGCTGTCCGCACTGTCCATACCTCGGCTGTCCACACCTCGGCTGTCTACACTGTCCACACCTCGGCTGTCCGCACTGTCCATACCTCGGCTGTCCACACCACGGCTGTTCACATTGTCCACACCTCGGCTGTCTACACTGTCCACACCTCGGCTGTCCACACTGTCCACACCTCGGCTGTCCACACTGTCCACACCTCGGCTGTCCGCACTGTCCACACCTGGGCTGTCCGCACTGTCCATACCTCGGCTGTCTACACTGTCCACACCTCGGCTGTCCGTACTTTCCACACCTCGGCTGTCCACACTTTCCGCACTGCCCATACCTCGGCTGTCCACACCTCGGCTGTCCACACTGTCCACACCTCGGCTGTCCGCGCTGTCCATACCTCGGCTGTCCACACCTCGGCTGTCTACACTGTCCAAACCTCGGCTGTCCGCACTGTCCATACCTCGGCTGTCCACACCACGGCTGTTCACATTGTCCACACCTCGGCTGTCTACACTGTCCACACCTCGGCTGTCCACACTGTCCACACCTCGGCTGTCCACACTGTCCACACCTCGGCTGTCCGCACTGTCCACACCTGGGCTGTCCGCCCTGTCCATACCTCGGCTGTCTACACTGTCCACACCTCGGCTGTCCGTACTTTCCACACCTCGGCTGTCCGCGCTGTCCATACCTCGGCTGTCCACACTGTCCATACCTCGGCTGTCCACACTGTCCACACCTCGGCTGTCCACACTGTCCATACCTCGACTGTCCACAATGTCCATACCTCGGTTGTCCACACTGTCCATGCATCGGCTGTCCACACTGTCAACAACTCGGCTTTCCACACTGTCCACATCTTGGCTGTCCACACTGTCCACACCTCGGCTGTCCGCACTGTCCATACCTCGGCTGTCCACACTGTCCACACCACGGCTGTCCGTACTGTCCACACCTCGGCTGTCCGTACTGTCCACACCTCGGCTGTCCGCACTGTCCATACCTCGGCTGTCCACACCACGGCTGTCCGCACTGTCCATACCTCGGCTGTCCACACTGTCCATACCTCGGCTGTCCACACTGTCCACACCTCGGCTGTCCACACTGTCCACACTGTCCACACCTCGACTGTCCACACTGTCCATACCTCGGCTGTCCACACTGTCCACACCTCGGCTGTCCACACTGTCCACACTCCCCATACCTCGGCTGTCTACACTGTCCACACCTCGGCTGTCCGCACTGCCCATACCTCGGCTGTCCACACCTCGGCTGTCCACACTGTCCACACCTCGGCTGTCCGCACTGTCCATACCTCGGCTGTCCGTACTGTCCACACCACGGCTGTCCGTACTGTCCACACCTCGGCTGTCCGCACTGTCCATACCTCGGCTGTCCACACTGTCCATACCTCGGCTGTCCACACTGTCCACACCTCGGCTGTCCACACTGTCCACACTGTCCACACCTCGACTGTCCACACTGTCCATACCTCGACTGTCCACACTGTCCACATCTCGGCTGTCCACACTGTCCACACTGCCCATACCTCGGCTGTCTACACTGTCCACACCTCGGCTGTCCGCACTGCCCATACCTCGGCTGTCCACACCTCGGCTGTCCACACTGTCCACACCTCGGCTGTCCGCACTGTCCATACCTCGGCTATCCACACCTCGGCTGTCTACACTGTCCACACCTCGGCTGTCCGCACTGTCCATACCTCCGCTGTCCACACCACGGCTGTTCACATTGTCCACACCTCGGCTGTCTACACTGTCCACACCTCGGCTGTCCACACTGTCCACACCTCGGCTGTCTACACTGTCCACACCTCGGCTGTCCGCACTGTCCACACCTGGGCTGTCCGCACTGTCCATACCTCGGTTGTCCACACTGTCCATACCTCGGCTGTCCACGCTGTCCACACCTCGGCTGTCCACAATGTCCACACTGTCCACACCTCGACTGTCCACACTGTCCATATCTCGGCTGTCCACACTGTCCACACCTCGGCTGTCCACACTGTCCACACTGCCCATACCTCGGCTGTCTACACTGTCCACACCTCGGCTGTCCGCACTGCCCATACCTCGGCTGTCCACACCTCGGCTGTCCACACTGTCCACACCTCGGCTGTCCGCACTGTCCATACCTCGGCTGTCCACACCTCGGCTGTCTACACTGTCCACACCTCGGCTGTCCGCACTGTCCATACCTCGGCTGTCCACACCACGGCTGTTCACATTGTCCACACCTCGGCTGTCTACGCTGTCCACACCTCGTCTGTCCACACTGTCCACACCTCGGCTGTCCGCACTTTCCACACCTCGGCTGTCCGCACTGTCCATACCTCGGCTGTCCGCACTGTCCATACGTCGGCTGTTCACACTGTCCATACCTCGGCTCTCCACATTGTCCACACCTCGGCTGTCCGCACTGTCCATACATCGGCTGTCCGCACTGTCCATACCACGGCTGTCTACACTGTCCACACCTCGGCTGTCCGCACTGTCCACACCTCGGCTGTCCGCGCTGTCCACACCTCGGCTGTCCGCGCTGTCCATACCTCGGCTGTCCGATGTCCACACCTCGGCTGTCCACACTGTCCATACCTCGGTTGTCCACACTGTCCATACCTCGGTTGTCCACACTGTCCATACCTCGGCTCTCCACACTGTCCAAACCTCGGCTGTTCGCAATGTCCAAACCTCGGCTGTCCACACTGTCCACACTGCCCATACCTCGGCTGCCTACACTGTCCACACCTCGGCTGTCCGCACTGCCCATACCTCCGCTGTCCACACCTCGGCTGTCCACATTGTCCACACCTCGGCTGTCCGCACTGTCCATACCTCGGCTGTCCGTACTGTCCACACCACGGCTGTCCGTACTGTCCACACCTCGGCTGTCCGCACTGTCCATACCTCGGCTGTCCACACTGTCCACACCTCGACTGTCCACACTGTCCATACCTCGGCTGTCCACACTGTCCACACCTCGGCTGTCCACACTGTCCGCACTGCCCACACCTCGGCTGTCCATACCTCGGCTGTCCACACTGTCCAAACCTCGGCTGTCCGCACTGTCCATACCTCGGCTGTCCACACCTCGGCTGTCTACACTGTCCACACCTCGGCTGTCCGCACTGTCCATACCTCGGCTGTCCACACCACGGCTGTTCACATTGTCCACACCTCGGCTGTCTACACTGTCCACACCTCGGCTGTCCACACTGTCCACACCTCGGCTGTCCACACTGTCCACACCTCGGCTGTCCGCACTGTCCACACCTGGGCTGTCCGCACTGTCCATACCTCGGCTGTCTACACTGTCCACACCTCGGCTGTCCGTACTTTCCACACCTCGGCTGTCCACACTTTCCGCACTGCCCATACCTCGGCTGTCCACACCTCGGCTGTCCACACTGTCCACACCTCGGCTGTCCGCGCTGTCCATACCTCGGCTGTCCACACCTCGGCTGTCTACACTGTCCAAACCTCGGCTGTCCGCACTGTCCATACCTCGGCTGTCCACACCACGGCTGTTCACATTGTCCACACCTCGGCTGTCTACACTGTCCACACCTTGGCTGTCCACACTGTCCACACCTCGGCTGTCCACACTGTCCACACCTCGGCTGTCCGCACTGTCCACACCTGGGCTGTCCGCCCTGTCCATACCTCGGCTGTCTACACTGTCCACACCTCGGCTGTCCGTACTTTCCACACCTCGGCTGTCCGCGCTGTCCATACCTCGGCTGTCCACACTGTCCATACCTCGGCTGTCCACACTGTCCACACCTCGGCTGTCCACACTGTCCATACCTCGACTGTCCACAATGTCCATACCTCGGTTGTCCACACTGTCCATGCATCGGCTGTCCACACTGTCAACAACTCGGCTTTCCACACTGTCCACATCTTGGCTGTCCACACTGTCCACACCTCGGCTGTCCGCACTGTCCATACCTCGGCTGTCCACACTGTCCACACCACGGCTGTCCGTACTGTCCACACCTCGGCTGTCCGCACTGTCCATACCTCGGCTGTCCACACTGTCCATACCTCGGCTGTCCACACTGTCCACACCTCGGCTGTCCACACTGTCCACACTGTCCACACCTCGACTGTCCACACTGTCCATACCTCGGCTGTCCACACTGTCCACACCTCGGCTGTCCACACTGTCCACACTGCCCATACCTCGGCTGTCTACACTGTCCACACCTCGGCTGTCCGCACTGCTCATACCTCGGCTGTCCACACCTCGGCTGTCCACACTGTCCACACCTCGGCTGTCCGCACTGTCCATACCTCGGCTGTCCACACCTCGGCTGTCTACACTGTCCACACCTCGGCTGTCCGCACTGTCCATACCTCGGCTGTCCACACTGTCCACACCTGGGCTGTCCACACTGTCCACACTGTCCACACCTCGACTGTCCACACTGTCCATACCTCGGCTGTCCACACTGTCCACACCTCGGCTGTCCACACTGTCCACACTGCCCATACCTCGGCTGTCTACACTGTCCACACCTCGGCTGTCCGCACTGCCCATACCTCGGCTGTCCACACCTCGGCTGTCCACACTGTCCACACCTCGGCTGTCCGCACTGTCCATACCTCGGCTGTCCACACCTCGGCTGTCTACACTGTCCACACCTCGGCTGTCCGCACTGTCCATACCTCGGCTGTCCACACTACGGCTGTTCCCTTTGTCCACACCTCGGCTGTCCGCTCTGTCCATACCTGGGCTGTCCACACTGTCCACACCTCGGCTGTCCACACTGTCCACACTGTCCACACCTCGACTGTCCACACTGTCCATACCTCGGCTGTCCACACTGTCCACACCTCGGCTGTCCACACTGTCCGCAGTGCCCATACCTCGGCTGTCCACACCTCGGCTGTCCACACTGTCCAAACCTCGGCTGTCCGCACTGTCCATACCTCGGCTGTCCACACCTCGGCTGTCTACACTGTCCACACCTCGGCTGTCCGCACTGTCCATACCTCGGCTGTCCACACCACGGCTGTTCACATTGTCCACACCTCGGCTGTCTACGCTGTCCACACCTCGTCTGTCCACACTGTCCACACCTCGGCTGTCCGCACTTTCCACACCTCGGCTGTCCGCACTGTCCATACCTCGGCTGTCCGCACTGTCCATACGTCGGCTGTTCACACTGTCCATACCTCGGCTCTCCACATTGTACACACCTCGGCTGTCCGCACTGTCCATACATCGGCTGTCCGCACTGTCCATACCACGGCTGTCTACACTGTCCACACCTCGGCTGTCCGCACTGTCCACACCTCGGCTGTCCGCGCTGTCCACACCTCGGCTGTCCGCGCTGTCCATACCTCGGCTGTCCGATGTCCACACCTCGGCTGTCCACACTGTCCATACCTCGGCTGTCCACACTGTCCATACCTCGGTTGTCCACACTGTCCATACCTCGGCTCTCCACACTGTCCAAACCTCGGCTGTTCGCAATGTCCAAACCTCGGCTGTCCACACTGTCCACACTGCCCATACCTCGGCTGCCTACACTGTCCACACCTCGGCTGTCCGCACTGCCCATACCTCCGCTGTCCACACCTCGGCTGTCCACATTGTCCACACCTCGGCTGTCCGCACTGTCCATACCTCGGCTGTCCGTACTGTCCACACCACGGCTGTCCGTACTGTCCACACCTCGGCTGTCCACACCTCGGCTGTCTACACTGTCCACACCTCCAATGTCCTCACTGCCCATACCTCGGCTGTCTACACTGTCCACACCTCGGCTGTCCGCACTGCCCATACCTCGGCTGTCCACACCTCGGCTGTCCACACTGTCCACACCTCGGCTGTCCGCACTGTCCATACCTCGGCTGTCCACACCTCGGCTGTCTACACTGTCCACACCTCGGCTGTCCGCACTGTCCATACCTCGGCTGTCCACATCACGGCTGTTCACATTGTCCACACCTCGGCTGTCTACACTGTCCACACCTCGGCTGTCCACACTGTCCACACCTCGGCTGTCCGCACTGTCCATACATCGGCTGTCCGCACTGTCCATACCTCGGCTGTCTACACTGTCCACACCTCGGCTGTCCGCACTGTCCACACCTGGGCTGTCCGCACTGTCCATACCTCGGCTGTCTACACTGTCCACACCTCGGCTGTCCGTACTGTCCACACCTCGGCTGTCCGCACTGTCCATACCTCGGCTGTCCACACTGTCCATACCTCGGCTGTCCACACTGTCCACACCTCGGCTGTCCACACTGTCCACACTGTCCACACCTCGACTGTCCACACTGTCCATACCTCGGCTGTCCACACTGTCCACACCTGGGCTGTCCGCACTGTCCATACCTCGGCTGTCTACACTGTCCACACCTCGGCTGTCCGTACTGTCCACACCACGGCTGTCCGCACTGTCCATACCTCGGCTGTCCACACTGTCCATACCTCGGCTGTCCACACTGTCCACACCTCGGCTGTCCACACTGTCCACACTGTCCACACCTCGACTGTCCACACTGTCCATACCTCGGCTGTCCACACTGTCCACACCTCGGCTGTCCACACTGTCCACACTCCCCATACCTCGGCTGTCTACACTGTCCACACCTCGGCTGTCCGCACTGCCCATACCTCGGCTGTCCACACCTCGGCTGTCCACACTGTCCACACCTCGGCTGTCCGCACTGTCCATACCTCGGCTGTCCACACTGTCCACACCACGGCTGTCCGTACTGTCCACACCTCGGCTGTCCGCACTGTCCATACCTCGGCTGTCCACACTGTCCATACCTCGGCTGTCCACACTGTCCACACCTCGGCTGTCCACACTGTCCACACTGTCCACACCTCGACTGTCCACACTGTCCATACCTCGACTGTCCACACTGTCCACATCTCGGCTGTCCACACTGTCCACACTGCCCATACCTCGGCTGTCTACACTGTCCACACCTCGGCTGTCCGCACTGCCCATACCTCGGCTGTCCACACCTCGGCTGTCCACACTGTCCACACCTCGGCTGTCCGCACTGTCCATACCTCGGCTATCCACACCTCGGCTGTCTACACTGTCCACACCTCGGCTGTCCGCACTGTCCATACCTCCGCTGTCCACACCACGGCTGTTCACATTGTCCACACCTCGGCTGTCTACACTGTCCACACCTCGGCTGTCCACACTGTCCACACCTCGGCTGTCTACACTGTCCACACCTCGGCTGTCCGCACTGTCCACACCTGGGCTGTCCGCACTGTCCATACCTCGGTTGTCTACACTGTCCACACCTCGGCTGTCCGTACTTTCCACACCTCGGCTGTCCGCGCTGTCGATACCTCGGCTGTCCACACTGTCCATACCTCGGCTGTCCACACTGTCCACACCTCGGCTGTCCACACTGTCCACACCTCGACTGTCCACAATGTCCATACCTCGGTTGTCCACACTGTCCATGCATCGGCTGTCCACACTGTCCAAAACTCGGCTGTCCACACTGTCCACACCTCGGCTGTCCACACTGTCCACACCTCGGCTGTCCGCACTGTCCATACCTCGGCTGTCCGTACTGTCCACACCACGGCTGTCCGTACTGTCCACACCTCGGCTGTCCGCACTGTCCATACCTCGGCTGTCCGTACTGTCCACACCACGGCTGTCCGTACTCTCCACACCTCGGCTGTCCGCATTGTCCATACCTCGGCTGTCCACACTGTCCATACCTCGGCTGTCCACACTGTCCACACCTCGGCTGTCCACAATGTCCACACTGTCCACACCTCGACTGTCCACACTGTCCATATCTCGGCTGTCCACACTGTCCACACCTCGGCTGTCCACACTGTCCACACTGCCCATACCTCGGCTGTCTACTCTGTCCACACCTCGGCTGTCCGCACTGCCCATACCTCGGCTGTCCACACCTCGGCTGTCCACACTGTCCACACCTCGGCTGTCCGCACTGTCCATACCTCGGCTGTCCACACCTCGGCTGTCTACACTGTCCACACCTCGGCTGTCCGCACTGTCCATACCTCGGCTGTCCACACCACGGCTGTTCACATTGTCCACACCTCGGCTGTCTACGCTGTCCACACCTCGTCTGTCCACACTGTCCACACCTCGGCTGTCCGCACTTTCCACACCTCGGCTGTCCGCACTGTCCATACCTCGGCTGTCCGCACTGTCCATACGTCGGCTGTTCACACTGTCCATACCTCGGCTCTCCACATTGTCCACACCTCGGCTGTCCGCACTGTCCATACATCGGCTGTCCGCACTGTCCATACCACGGCTGTCTACACTGTCCACACCTCGGCTGTCCGCACTGTCCACACCTCGGCTGTCCGCGCTGTCCACACCTCGGCTGTCCGCGCTGTCCATACCTCGGCTGTCCGATGTCCACACCTCGGCTGTCCACACTGTCCATACCTCGGCTGTCCACACTGTCCATACCTCGGTTGTCCACACTGTCCATACCTCGGCTCTCCACACTGTCCAAACCTCGGCTGTTCGCAATGTCCAAACCTCGGCTGTCCACACTGTCCACACTGCCCATACCTCGGCTGCCTACACTGTCCACACCTCGGCTGTCCGCACTGCCCATACCTCCGCTGTCCACACCTCGGCTGTCCACATTGTCCACACCTCGGCTGTCCGCACTGTCCATACCTCGGCTGTCCGTACTGTCCACACCACGGCTGTCCGTACTGTCCACACCTCGGCTGTCCGCACTGTCCATACCTCGGCTGTCCACACTGTCCACACCTCGACTGTCCACACTGTCCATACCTCGGCTGTCCACACTGTCCACACCTCGGCTGTCCACACTGTCCGCACTGCCCATACCTCGGCTGTCCACACCTCGGCTGTCCACACTGTCCAAACCTCGGCTGTCCGCACTGTCCATACCTCGGCTGTCCACACCTCGGCTGTCTACACTGTCCACACCTCGGCTGTCCGCACTGTCCATACCTCGGCTGTCCACACCACGGCTGTTCACATTGTCCACACCTCGGCTGTCTACACTGTCCACACCTCGGCTGTCCACACTGTCCACACCTCGGCTGTCCACACTGTCCACACCTCGGCTGTCCGCACTGTCCACACCTGGGCTGTCCGCACTGTCCATACCTCGGCTGTCTACACTGTCCACACCTCGGCTGTCCGTACTTTCCACACCTCGGCTGTCCACACTTTCCGCACTGCCCATACCTCGGCTGTCCACACCTCGGCTGTCCACACTGTCCACACCTCGGCTGTCCGCGCTGTCCATACCTCGGCTGTCCACACCTCGGCTGTCTACACTGTCCAAACCTCGGCTGTCCGCACTGTCCATACCTCGGCTGTCCACACCACGGCTGTTCACATTGTCCACACCTCGGCTGTCTACACTGTCCACACCTCGGCTGTCCACACTGTCCACACCTCGGCTGTCCACACTGTCCACACCTCGGCTGTCCGCACTGTCCACACCTGGGCTGTCCGCCCTGTCCATACCTCGGCTGTCTACACTGTCCACACCTCGGCTGTCCGTACTTTCCACACCTCGGCTGTCCGCGCTGTCCATACCTCGGCTGTCCACACTGTCCATACCTCGGCTGTCCACACTGTCCACACCTCGGCTGTCCACACTGTCCATACCTCGACTGTCCACAATGTCCATACCTCGGTTGTCCACACTGTCCATGCATCGGCTGTCCACACTGTCAACAACTCGGCTTTCCACACTGTCCACATCTTGGCTGTCCACACTGTCCACACCTCGGCTGTCCGCACTGTCCATACCTCGGCTGTCCACACTGTCCACACCACGGCTGTCCGTACTGTCCACACCTCGGCTGTCCGTACTGTCCACACCTCGGCTGTCCGCACTGTCCATACCTCGGCTGTCCACACCACGGCTGTCCGCACTGTCCATACCTCGGCTGTCCACACTGTCCATACCTCGGCTGTCCACACTGTCCACACCTCGGCTGTCCACACTGTCCACACTGTCCACACCTCGACTGTCCACACTGTCCATACCTCGGCTGTCCACACTGTCCACACCTCGGCTGTCCACACTGTCCACACTCCCCATACCTCGGCTGTCTACACTGTCCACACCTCGGCTGTCCGCACTGCCCATACCTCGGCTGTCCACACCTCGGCTGTCCACACTGTCCACACCTCGGCTGTCCGCACTGTCCATACCTCGGCTGTCCGTACTGTCCACACCACGGCTGTCCGTACTGTCCACACCTCGGCTGTCCGCACTGTCCATACCTCGGCTGTCCACACTGTCCATACCTCGGCTGTCCACACTGTCCACACCTCGGCTGTCCACACTGTCCACACTGTCCACACCTCGACTGTCCACACTGTCCATACCTCGACTGTCCACACTGTCCACATCTCGGCTGTCCACACTGTCCACACTGCCCATACCTCGGCTGTCTACACTGTCCACACCTCGGCTGTCCGCACTGCCCATACCTCGGCTGTCCACACCTCGGCTGTCCACACTGTCCACACCTCGGCTGTCCGCACTGTCCATACCTCGGCTATCCACACCTCGGCTGTCTACACTGTCCACACCTCGGCTGTCCGCACTGTCCATACCTCCGCTGTCCACACCACGGCTGTTCACATTGTCCACACCTCGGCTGTCTACACTGTCCACACCTCGGCTGTCCACACTGTCCACACCTCGGCTGTCTACACTGTCCACACCTCGGCTGTCCGCACTGTCCACACCTGGGCTGTCCGCACTGTCCATACCTCGGTTGTCCACACTGTCCATACCTCGGCTGTCCACGCTGTCCACACCTCGGCTGTCCACAATGTCCACACTGTCCACACCTCGACTGTCCACACTGTCCATATCTCGGCTGTCCACACTGTCCACACCTCGGCTGTCCACACTGTCCACACTGCCCATACCTCGGCTGTCTACACTGTCCACACCTCGGCTGTCCGCACTGCCCATACCTCGGCTGTCCACACCTCGGCTGTCCACACTGTCCACACCTCGGCTGTCCGCACTGTCCATACCTCGGCTGTCCACACCTCGGCTGTCTACACTGTCCACACCTCGGCTGTCCGCACTGTCCATACCTCGGCTGTCCACACCACGGCTGTTCACATTGTCCACACCTCGGCTGTCTACGCTGTCCACACCTCGTCTGTCCACACTGTCCACACCTCGGCTGTCCGCACTTTCCACACCTCGGCTGTCCGCACTGTCCATACCTCGGCTGTCCGCACTGTCCATACGTCGGCTGTTCACACTGTCCATACCTCGGCTCTCCACATTGTCCACACCTCGGCTGTCCGCACTGTCCATACATCGGCTGTCCGCACTGTCCATACCACGGCTGTCTACACTGTCCACACCTCGGCTGTCCGCACTGTCCACACCTCGGCTGTCCGCGCTGTCCACACCTCGGCTGTCCGCGCTGTCCATACCTCGGCTGTCCGATGTCCACACCTCGGCTGTCCACACTGTCCATACCTCGGTTGTCCACACTGTCCATACCTCGGTTGTCCACACTGTCCATACCTCGGCTCTCCACACTGTCCAAACCTCGGCTGTTCGCAATGTCCAAACCTCGGCTGTCCACACTGTCCACACTGCCCATACCTCGGCTGCCTACACTGTCCACACCTCGGCTGTCCGCACTGCCCATACCTCCGCTGTCCACACCTCGGCTGTCCACATTGTCCACACCTCGGCTGTCCGCACTGTCCATACCTCGGCTGTCCGTACTGTCCACACCACGGCTGTCCGTACTGTCCACACCTCGGCTGTCCGCACTGTCCATACCTCGGCTGTCCACACTGTCCACACCTCGACTGTCCACACTGTCCATACCTCGGCTGTCCACACTGTCCACACCTCGGCTGTCCACACTGTCCGCACTGCCCACACCTCGGCTGTCCATACCTCGGCTGTCCACACTGTCCAAACCTCGGCTGTCCGCACTGTCCATACCTCGGCTGTCCACACCTCGGCTGTCTACACTGTCCACACCTCGGCTGTCCGCACTGTCCATACCTCGGCTGTCCACACCACGGCTGTTCACATTGTCCACACCTCGGCTGTCTACACTGTCCACACCTCGGCTGTCCACACTGTCCACACCTCGGCTGTCCACACTGTCCACACCTCGGCTGTCCGCACTGTCCACACCTGGGCTGTCCGCACTGTCCATACCTCGGCTGTCTACACTGTCCACACCTCGGCTGTCCGTACTTTCCACACCTCGGCTGTCCACACTTTCCGCACTGCCCATACCTCGGCTGTCCACACCTCGGCTGTCCACACTGTCCACACCTCGGCTGTCCGCGCTGTCCATACCTCGGCTGTCCACACCTCGGCTGTCTACACTGTCCAAACCTCGGCTGTCCGCACTGTCCATACCTCGGCTGTCCACACCACGGCTGTTCACATTGTCCACACCTCGGCTGTCTACACTGTCCACACCTTGGCTGTCCACACTGTCCACACCTCGGCTGTCCACACTGTCCACACCTCGGCTGTCCGCACTGTCCACACCTGGGCTGTCCGCCCTGTCCATACCTCGGCTGTCTACACTGTCCACACCTCGGCTGTCCGTACTTTCCACACCTCGGCTGTCCGCGCTGTCCATACCTCGGCTGTCCACACTGTCCATACCTCGGCTGTCCACACTGTCCACACCTCGGCTGTCCACACTGTCCATACCTCGACTGTCCACAATGTCCATACCTCGGTTGTCCACACTGTCCATGCATCGGCTGTCCACACTGTCAACAACTCGGCTTTCCACACTGTCCACATCTTGGCTGTCCACACTGTCCACACCTCGGCTGTCCGCACTGTCCATACCTCGGCTGTCCACACTGTCCACACCACGGCTGTCCGTACTGTCCACACCTCGGCTGTCCGCACTGTCCATACCTCGGCTGTCCACACTGTCCATACCTCGGCTGTCCACACTGTCCACACCTCGGCTGTCCACACTGTCCACACTGTCCACACCTCGACTGTCCACACTGTCCATACCTCGGCTGTCCACACTGTCCACACCTCGGCTGTCCACACTGTCCACACTGCCCATACCTCGGCTGTCTACACTGTCCACACCTCGGCTGTCCGCACTGCTCATACCTCGGCTGTCCACACCTCGGCTGTCCACACTGTCCACACCTCGGCTGTCCGCACTGTCCATACCTCGGCTGTCCACACCTCGGCTGTCTACACTGTCCACACCTCGGCTGTCCGCACTGTCCATACCTCGGCTGTCCACACTGTCCACACCTGGGCTGTCCACACTGTCCACACTGTCCACACCTCGACTGTCCACACTGTCCATACCTCGGCTGTCCACACTGTCCACACCTCGGCTGTCCACACTGTCCACACTGCCCATACCTCGGCTGTCTACACTGTCCACACCTCGGCTGTCCGCACTGCCCATACCTCGGCTGTCCACACCTCGGCTGTCCACACTGTCCACACCTCGGCTGTCCGCACTGTCCATACCTCGGCTGTCCACACCTCGGCTGTCTACACTGTCCACACCTCGGCTGTCCGCACTGTCCATACCTCGGCTGTCCACACTACGGCTGTTCCCTTTGTCCACACCTCGGCTGTCCGCTCTGTCCATACCTGGGCTGTCCACACTGTCCACACCTCGGCTGTCCACACTGTCCACACTGTCCACACCTCGACTGTCCACACTGTCCATACCTCGGCTGTCCACACTGTCCACACCTCGGCTGTCCACACTGTCCGCAGTGCCCATACCTCGGCTGTCCACACCTCGGCTGTCCACACTGTCCAAACCTCGGCTGTCCGCACTGTCCATACCTCGGCTGTCCACACCTCGGCTGTCTACACTGTCCACACCTCGGCTGTCCGCACTGTCCATACCTCGGCTGTCCACACCACGGCTGTTCACATTGTCCACACCTCGGCTGTCTACGCTGTCCACACCTCGTCTGTCCACACTGTCCACACCTCGGCTGTCCGCACTTTCCACACCTCGGCTGTCCGCACTGTCCATACCTCGGCTGTCCGCACTGTCCATACGTCGGCTGTTCACACTGTCCATACCTCGGCTCTCCACATTGTCCACACCTCGGCTGTCCGCACTGTCCATACATCGGCTGTCCGCACTGTCCATACCACGGCTGTCTACACTGTCCACACCTCGGCTGTCCGCACTGTCCACACCTCGGCTGTCCGCGCTGTCCACACCTCGGCTGTCCGCGCTGTCCATACCTCGGCTGTCCGATGTCCACACCTCGGCTGTCCACACTGTCCATACCTCGGCTGTCCACACTGTCCATACCTCGGTTGTCCACACTGTCCATACCTCGGCTCTCCACACTGTCCAAACCTCGGCTGTTCGCAATGTCCAAACCTCGGCTGTCCACACTGTCCACACTGCCCATACCTCGGCTGCCTACACTGTCCACACCTCGGCTGTCCGCACTGCCCATACCTCCGCTGTCCACACCTCGGCTGTCCACATTGTCCACACCTCGGCTGTCCGCACTGTCCATACCTCGGCTGTCCGTACTGTCCACACCACGGCTGTCCGTACTGTCCACACCTCGGCTGTCCGCACTGTCCATACCTCGGCTGTCCACACTGTCCACACCTCGACTGTCCACACTGTCCATACCTCGGCTGTCCACACTGTCCACACCTCGGCTGTCCACACTGTCCGCACTGCCCATACCTCGGCTGTCCACACCTCGGCTGTCCACACTGTCCAAACCTCGGCTGTCCGCACTGTCCATACCTCGGCTGTCCAAACCTCGGCTGTCTACACTGTCCACACCTCGGCTGTCCGCACTGTCCATACCTCGGCTGTCCACTCCACGGCTGTTCACATTGTCCACACCTCGGCTGTCTACACTGTCCACACCTCGGCTGTCCACACTGTCCACACCTCGGCTGTCCACACTGTCCACACCTCGGCTGTCCGCACTGTCCACACCTGGGCTGTCCGCACTGTCCATACCTCGGCTGTCTACACTGTCCACACCTCGGCTGTCCGTACTTTCCACACCTCGGCTGTCCACACTTTCCGCACTGCCCATACCTCGGCTGTCCACACCTCGGCTGTCCACACTGTCCACACCTCGGCTGTCCGCGCTGTCCATACCTCGGCTGTCCACACCTCGGCTGTCTACACTGTCCAAACCTCGGCTGTCCGCACTGTCCATACCTCGGCTGTCCACACCACGGCTGTTCACATTGTCCACACCTCGGCTGTCTACACTGTCCACACCTCGGCTGTCCACACTGTCCACACCTCGGCTGTCCACACTGTCCACACCTCGGCTGTCCGCACTGTCCACACCTGGGCTGTCCGCCCTGTCCATACCTCGGCTGTCTACACTGTCCACACCTCGGCTGTCCGTACTTTCCACACCTCGGCTGTCCGCGCTGTCCATACCTCGGCTGTCCACACTGTCCATACCTCGGCTGTCCACACTGTCCACACCTCGGCTGTCCACACTGTCCATACCTCGACTGTCCACAATGTCCATACCTCGGTTGTCCACACTGTCCATGCATCGGCTGTCCACACTGTCAACAACTCGGCTTTCCACACTGTCCACATCTTGGCTGTCCACACTGTCCACACCTCGGCTGTCCGCACTGTCCATACCTCGGCTGTCCACACTGTCCACACCACGGCTGTCCGTACTGTCCACACCTCGGCTGTCCGCACTGTCCATACCTCGGCTGTCCACACTGTCCATACCTCGGCTGTCCACACTGTCCACACCTCGGCTGTCCACACTGTCCACACTGTCCACACCTCGACTGTCCACACTGTCCATACCTCGGCTGTCCACACTGTCCACACCTCGGCTGTCCACACTGTCCACACTGCCCATACCTCGGCTGTCTACACTGTCCACACCTCGGCTGTCCGCACTGCTCATACCTCGGCTGTCCACACCTCGGCTGTCCACACTGTCCACACCTCGGCTGTCCGCACTGTCCATACCTCGGCTGTCCACACCTCGGCTGTCTACACTGTCCACACCTCGGCTGTCCGCACTGTCCATACCTCGGCTGTCCACACTGTCCATACCTCGGCTGTCCACACTGTCCACACCTGGGCTGTCCACACTGTCCACACTGTCCACACCTCGACTGTCCACACTGTCCATACCTCGGCTGTCCACACTGTCCACACCTCGGCTGTCCACACTGTCCACACTGCCCATACCTCGGCTGTCTACACTGTCCACACCTCGGCTGTCCGCACTGCCCATACCTCGGCTGTCCACACCTCGGCTGTCCACACTGTCCACACCTCGGCTGTCCGCACTGTCCATACCTCGGCTGTCCACACCTCGGCTGTCTACACTGTCCACACCTCGGCTGTCCGCACTGTCCATACCTCGGCTGTCCACACCACGGCTGTTCCCTTTGTCCACACCTCGGCTGTCCGCTCTGTCCATACCTGGGCTGTCCACACTGTCCACACCTCGGCTGTCCACACTGTCCACACTGTCCACACCTCGACTGTCCACACTGTCCATACCTCGGCTGTCCACACTGTCCACACCTCGGCTGTCCACACTGTCCGCACTGCCCATACCTCGGCTGTCCACACCTCGGCTGTCCACACTGTCCAAACCTCGGCTGTCCGCACTGTCCATACCTCGGCTGTCCACACCTCGGCTGTCTACACTGTCCACACCTCGGCTGTCCGCACTGTCCATACCTCGGCTGTCCACACCACGGCTGTTCACATTGTCCACACCTCGGCTGTCTACACTGTCCACACCTCGGCTGGCCACACTGTCCACACCTCGGCTGTCCACACTGTCCACACCTCGGCTGTCCGCACTGTCCACACCTGGGCTGTCCGCACTGTCCATACCTCGGCTGTCTACACTGTCCACACCTCGGCTGTCCGTACTTTCCACACCTCGGCTGTCCACACTTTCCGCACTGCCCATACCTCGGCTGTCCACACCTCGGCTGTCCACACGGTCCACACCTCGGCTGTCCGCGCTGTCCATACCTCGGTTGTCCACACCTCGGCTGTCTACACTGTCCACACCTCGGCTGTCCGCACTGTCCATACCTCGGCTGTCCACACCACGGCTGTTCACATGGTCCACACCTTGGCTGTCTACACTGTCCACACCTCGGCTGTCCACACTGTCCACACCTCGGCTGTCCACACTGTCCACACCTCGGCTGTCCGCACTGTCCACACCTGGGCTGTCCGCCCTGTCCATACCTCGGCTGTCCGCACTGTCCCTACCACGGCTGTCTACACTGTCCACACCTCGGCTGTCCGCACTGTCCATACCTCGGCTGTCCGCACTGTCCATACATCGGCTGTTCACACTGTCCATACCTCGGCTCTCCACACTGTCCACACCTCGGCTGTCCGCACTGTCCATACATCGGCTGTCCGCACTGTCCATACCACGGCTGTCTACACTGTCCACACCTCGGCTGTCCCACTGTCCACACCTCGGCTGTCCGCACTGTCCACACCTCGGCTGTCCGCGCTGTCCATACCTCGGCTGTCCAATGTCAACACCTCGGCTGTCCACACTGTCCATAGTTGGGCTGTCTACACTGTCCATACCTCGGTTGTCGACACTGTCCATACCTCGGCTCTCCACACTGCCCAAACCTCGGCTGTTCGCAATGTCCAAACCTCGGCTGTCCACACTGTCCACACCTCGGCTGTCCGCAATGTTCATACCTCGGATGTCCACACTGTCCACACCTCGGCTGTCCACACCTCGGCTGTCCACACCTCGGCTGTCCACACTGTCCACACCTCGGCTGTCCACACGGTCGACACCTCGGCTGTCCACACCTCCGCTGTCCACATTGTCCACACCTCGGCTGTCTAGACTGTCCACACCTCGGCTATTCACACTGTCCACACCTCGGCTGTCCGCACTGTCCATACATCGGCTGTCCGCACTATCCATACCTCGGCTGTCTACACTGTCCACACCTCGGCTGTCCGCACTGTCCCCACCTCGGCTGTGCGCACTGTCCACACCTCGGCTGTCCGCGATGTCCATACCTCGGCTGTCCACACTGTCCACACCTCGACTGTCCGCACTGTCCATATCTCGGTTGTCCACACTGTCCATACCTCGGCTCTCCACACTGTCCAAACCTCGGCTGTTCGCAATGTCCAAACCTCGGATGTCCACACTGTCCATACCTCGGTTGTCCACACTGTCCATACCTCGGCTCTCCACACTGTCCAAACCTCGGCTGTTCGCAATGTCCACACCTCGGCTGTCCACACCTCGGCTGTCTACACTGTCCACACCTCCAATGTCCTCACTGCCCATACCTCGGCTGTCTACACTGTCCACACCTCGGCTGTCCGCACTGCCCATACCTCGGCTGTCCACACTTCGGCTGTCCACACTGTCCACACCTCGGCTGTCCGCACTGTCCATACCTCGGCTGTCCACACCTCGGCTGTCTACACTGTCCACACCTCGGCTGTCCGCACTGTCCATACCTCGGCTGTCCACATCACGGCTGTTCACATTGTCCACACCTCGGCTGTCTACACTGTCCAAACCTCGGCTGTCCACACTGTCCATACCTCGGCTGTCCGCACTGTCCATACATCGGCTGTCCGCACTGTCCATACCTCGGCTGTCTACACTGTCCACACCTCGGCTGTCCGCACTGTCCACACCTGGGCTGTCCGCACTGTCCACACCTCGGCTGTCTACACTGTCCACACCTCGGCTGTCCGTACTGTCCACACCTCGGCTGTCCGCACTGTCCATACCTCGGCTGTCCACACCACGGCTGTCCGCACTGTCCATACCTCGGCTGTCCACACTGTCCATACCTCGGCTGTCCACACTGTCCACACCTCGGCTGTCCACACTGTCCACACTGTCCACACCTCGACTGTCCACACTGTCCATACCTCGGCTGTCCACACTGTCCACACCTCGGCTGTCCACACTGTCCACACTCCCCATACCTCGGCTGTCTACACTGTCCACACCTCGGCTGTCCGCACTGCCCATACCTCGGCTGTCCACACCTCGGCTGTCCACACTGTCCACACCTCGGCTGTCCGCACTGTCCATACCTCGGCTGTCCGTACTGTCCACACCACGGCTGTCCGTACTGTCCACACCTCGGCTGTCCGCACTGTCCATACCTCGGCTGTCCACACTGTCCATACCTCGGCTGTCCACACTGTCCACACCTCGGCTGTCCACACTGTCCACACTGTCCACACCTCGACTGTCCACACTGTCCACACCTCGGCTGTCCACACTGTCCACATCTCGGCTGTCCACACTGTCCACACTGCCCATACCTCGGCTGTCTACACTGTCCACACCTCGGCTGTCCGCACTGCCCATACCTCGGCTGTCCACACCTCGGCTGTCCACACTGTCCACACCTCGGCTGTCCGTACTGTCCATACCTCGGCTATCCACACCTCGGCTGTCTACACTGTCCACACCTCGGCTGTCCGCACTGTCCATACCTCGGCTGTCCACACCACGGCTGTTCACATTGTCCACACCTCGGCTGTCTACACTGTCCACACCTCGGCTGTCCACACTGTCCACACCTCGGCTGTCTACACTGTCCACACCTCGGCTGTCCGCACTGTCCACACCTGGGCTGTCCGCACTGTCCATACCTCGGTTGTCTACACTGTCCACACCTCGGCTGTCCGTACTTTCCACACCTCGGCTGTCCGCGCTGTCGATACCTCGGCTGTCCACACTGTCCATACCTCGGCTGTCCACACTGTCCACACCTCGGCTGTCCACACTGTCCACACCTCGACTGTCCACAATGTCCATACCTCGGTTGTCCACACTGTCCATGCATCGGCTGTCCACACTGTCCACAACTCGGCTGTCCACACTGTCCACACCTCGGCTGTCCACACTGTCCACACCTCGGCTGTCCGCACTGTCCATACCTCGGCTGTCCGTACTGTCCACACCACGGCTGTCCGTACTGTCCACACCTCGGCTGTCCGCACTGTCCATACCTCGGCTGTCCACACTGTCCATACCTCGGCTGTCCACACTGTCCACACCTCGGCTGTCCACAATGTCCACACTGTCCACACCTCGACTGTCCACACTGTCCATACCTCGGCTGTCCACACTGTCCACACCTCGGCTGTCCACACTGTCCACACTGCCCATACCTCGGCTGTCTACACTGTCCACACCTCGGCTGTCCGCACTGCCCATACCTCGGCTGTCCACACCTCGGCTGTCCACACTGTCCACACCTCGGCTGTCCGCACTGTCCATACCTCGGCTGTCCACACCTCGGCCGTCTACACTGTCCACACCTCGGCTGTCCGCACTGTCCATACCTCGGCTGTCCACACCACGGCTGTTCACATTGTCCACACCTCGGCTGTCTACGCTGTCCACACCTCGTCTGTCCACACTGTCCACACCTCGGCTGTCCGCCCTTTCCACACCTCCTCTGTCCGCACTGTCCATACCTCGGCTGTCCGCAATGTCCATACATCGGCTGTTCACACTGTCCATACCTCGGCTCTCCACATTGTCCACACCTCGGCTGTCCGCACTGTCCATACATCGGCTGTCCGCACTGTCCATACCACGGCTGTCTACACTGTCCACACCTCGGCTGTCCGCACTGTCCACACCTCGGCTGTCCGCGCTGTCCACACCTCGGCTGTCCGCGCTGTCCATACCTCGGCTGTCCGATGTCCACACCTCGGCTGTCCACACTGTCCATACCTCGGCTGTCCACACTGTCCATACCTCGGTTGTCCACACTGTCCATACCTCGGCTCTCCACACTGTCCAAACCTCGGCTGTTCGCAATGTCCAAACCTCGGCTGTTCACACTGTCCACACTGCCCATACCTCGGCTGTCTACACTGTCCACACCTCGGCTGTCCGCACTGCCCATACCTCCGCTGTCCACACCTCGGCTGTCCACACTGTCCACACCTCGGCTGTCCGCACTGTCCATACCTCGGCTGTCCGTACTGTCCACACCACGGCTGTCCGTACTGTCCACACCTCGGCTGTCCGCACTGTCCATACCTCGGCTGTCCACACTGTCCATACCTCGGCTGTCCACACTGTCCACACCTCGGCTGTCCACACTGTCCACACTGTCCACACCTCGACTGTCCACACTGTCCATACCTCGGCTGTCCACACTGTCCACACCTCGGCTGTCCACACTGTCCGCACTGCCCATACCTCGGCTGTCCACACCTCGGCTGTCCACACTGTCCAAACCTCGGCTGTCCGCACTGTCCATACCTCGGCTGTCCACACCTCGGCTGTCTACACTGTCCACACCTCGGCTGTCCGCACTGTCCATACCTCGGCTGTCCACACCACGGCTGTTCACATTGTCCACACCTCGGCTGTCTACACTGTCCACACCTCGGCTGTCCACACTGTCCACACCTCGGCTGTCCACACTGTCCACACCTCGGCTGTCCGCACTGTCCAAACCTGGGCTGTCCGCACTGTCCATACCTCGGCTGTCTACACTGTCCACACCTCGGCTGTCCGTACTTTCCACACCTCGGCTGTCCACACTTTCCGCACTGCCCATACCTCGGCTGTCCACACCTCGGCTGTCCGCGCTGTCCATACCTCGGCTGTCCACACCTCGGTTGTCTACACTGTCCACACCTCGGCTGTCCGCACTGTCCATACCTCGGCTGTCCACACCACGGCTGTTCACATTGTCCACACCTCGGCTGTCTACACTGTCCACACCTCGGCTGTCCACACTGTCCACACCTCGGCTGTCCACACTGTCCACACCTCGGCTGTCCGCACTGTCCACACCTGGGCTGTCCGCCCTGTCCATACCTCGGCTGTCTACACTGTCCACACCTCGGCTGTCCGTACTTTCCACACCTCGGCTGTCCGCGCTGTCCATACCTCGGCTGTCCACACTGTCCATACCTCGGCTGTCCACACTGTCCACACCTCGGCTGTCCACACTGTCCATACCTCGACTGTCCACAATGTCCATACCTCGGTTGTCCACACTGTCCATGCATCGGCTGTCCACACTGTCAACAACTCGGCTTTCCACACTGTCCACATCTTGGCTGTCCACACTGTCCACACCTCGGCTGTCCGCACTGTCCATACCTCGGCTGTCCACACTGTCCACACCACGGCTGTCCGTACTGTCCACACCTCGGCTGTCCGCACTGTCCATACCTCGGCTGTCCACACTGTCCATACCTCGGCTGTCCACACTGTCCACACCTCGGCTGTCCACACTGTCCACACTGTCCACACCTCGACTGTCCACACTGTCCATACCTCGGCTGTCCACACTGTCCACACCTCGGCTGTCCACACTGTCCACACTGCCCATACCTCGGCTGTCTACAGTGTCCACACCTCGGCTGTCCGCACTGCCCATACCTCCGCTGTCCACACCTCGGCTGTCCACACTGTCCACACCTCGGCTGTCCGCACTGTCCATACCTCGGCTGTCCACACCTCGGCTGTCTACACTGTCCACACCTCGGCTGTCCGCACTGTCCATACCTCGGCTGTCCACACTGTCCATACCTCGGCTGTCCACACTGTCCACACCTCGGATGTCCACACTGTCCACACTGTCAACACCTCGACTGTCCACACTGTCCATACCTCGGCTGTCCACACTGTCCACACCTCGGCTGTCCACACTGTCCACACTGCCCATACCTCGGCTGTCTACACTGTCCACACCTCGTCTGTCCGCACTGCCCATACCTCGGCTGTCCACACCTCGGCTGTCCACACTGTCCACACCTCGGCTGTCCGCACTGTCCATACCTCGGCTGTCCACACCTCGGCTGTCTACACTGTCCACACCTCGGCTGTCCGCACTGTCCATACTTCGGCTGTCCACACCACGGCTGTTCACTTTGTCCACACCTCGGCTGTCCGCTCTGTCCATACCTGGGCTGTCCACACTGTCCACACCTCGGCTGTCCACACTGTCCACACTGTCCACACCTCGACTGTCCACACTGTCCATACCTCGGCTGTCCACACTGTCCACACCTCGGCTGTCCACACTGTCCGCACTGCCCATACCTCGGCTGTCCACACCTCGGCTGTCCACACTGTCCAAACCTCGGCTGTCCGCACTGTCCATACCTCGGCTGTCCACACCTCGGCTGTCTACACTGTCCACACCTCGGCTGTCCGCACTGTCCATACCTCGGCTGTCCACACCACGGCTGTTCACATTGTCCACACCTCGGCTGTCTACACTGTCCACACCTCGGCTGTCCACACTGTCCACACCTCGGCTGTCCACACTGTCCACACCTCGGCTGTCCGCACTGTCCACACCTGGGCTGTCCGCACTGTCCATACCTCGGCTGTCTACACTGTCCACACCTCGGCTGTCCGTACTTTCCACACCTCGGCTGTCCACACTTTCCGCACTGCCCATACCTCGGGTGTCCACACATCGGCTGTCCACACTGTCCACACCTCGGCTGTCCGCACTGTCCATACCTCGGCTGTCCACATCTCGGCTGTCTACACTGTCCACACCTCGGCTGTCCGCACTGTCCATACCTCAGCTGTCCACACCACGGCTGTTCACATTGTCCACACCTCGGCTGTCTACACTGTCCACACCTCGGCTGTCCACACTGTCCACAACTCGGCTGTCTACACTGTCCACACCTCGGCTGTCCGCACTGTCCACACCTGGGCTGTCCGCACTGTCCATACCTCGGCTGTCTACACTGTCCATACCTCGGCTCTAGGCGCTGTCCATACCTCGGCTGTCCACACTGTCCATACCTCGGCTGTCCACACTGTCCACACCTCGGCTGTCTACACTGTCCACACCTCGACTGTCCACAATGTCCATACCTCGGTTGTAAACACTGTGCATGCATCGGCTGTCCACACTGTCCACAACTCAGATGTCGCCACTGTCCACATCTCGGCTGTCCGCACTGTCTATACCTCGGTTGTCCACACCTCGGCTGTCCGCACTGTCCATACCTCGGCTGTCCACACCTCGGCTGTCTACACTGTCCACACCTCGGCTGTCCGCACTGTCCATACCTCGGCTGTCCACACCTTCGCTGTCCACATTGTCCACACCTCGGCTGTCTACACTGTCCACACCTCGGCTGTTCACACTGTCCACACCTCGGCTGTCCGCACTGTCCATACATCGGCTGTCCGCACTGTCCCTACCACGGCTGTCTACACTGTCCACACCTCGGCTGTCCGCACTGTCCATACCTCGGCTGTCCGCACTGTCCATACATCGGCTGTTCACACTGTCCATACTTTGGCTCTCCACACTGTCCACACCTCGGCTGTCCGCACTGTCCATACATCGGCTGTCCGCACTGTCCATACCACGGCTGTCTACACTGTCCACACCTCGGCTGTCCCACTGTCCACACCTCGGCTGTCCGCACTGTCCACACCTCGGCTGTCCGCGCTGTCCATACCTCGGCTGTCCAATGTCCACACCTCGGCTGTCCACACTGTCCATAGTTGGGCTGTCCACACTGTCCATACCTCGGTTGTCGACACTGTCCATACCTCGGCTCTCCACACTGTCCAAACCTCGGCTGTTCGCAATGTCCAAACCTCGGCTGTCCACACTGTCCACACCTCGGCTGTCCGCAATGTTCATACCTCGGATGTCCACACTGTCCACACCTCGGCTGTCCACACCTCGGCTGTCCACACCTCGGCTGTCCACACTGTCCACACCTCGCCTGTCCACACGGTCGACACCTCGGCTGTCCACACCTCCGCTGTCCACATTGTCCACACCTCGGCTGTCTACACTGTCCACACCTCGGCTATTCACACTGTCCACACCTCGGCTGTCCGCACTGTCCATACATCGGCTGTCCGCACTATCCATACCTCGGCTGTCTACACTGTCCACACCTCGGCTGTCCGCACTGTCCCCACCTCGGCTGTGCGCACTGTCCACACCTCGGCTGTCCGCGATGTCCATACCTCGGCTGTCCACACTGTCCACACCTCGACTGTCCGCACTGTCCATATCTCGGTTGTCCACACTGTCCATACCTCGGCTCTCCACACTGTCCAAACCTCGGCTGTTCGCAATGTCCAAACCTCGGATGTCCACACTGTCCATACCTCGGTTGTCCACACTGTCCATACCTCGGCTCTCCACACTGTCCAAACCTCGGCTGTTCGCAATGTCCACACCTCGGCTGTCCACACCTCGGCTGTCTACACTGTCCACACCTCCAATGTCCTCACTGCCCATACCTCGGCTGTCTACACTGTCCACACCTCGGCTGTCCGCACTGCCCATACCTCGGCTGTCCACACCTCGGCTGTCCACACTGTCCACACCTCGGCTGTCCGCACTGTCTATACCTCGGCTGTCCACACCTCGGCTGTCTACACTGTCCACACCTCGGCTGTCCGCACTGTCCATACCTCAGCTGTCCACATCACGGCTGTTCACATTGTCCACACCTCGGCTGTCTACACTGTCCACACCTCGGCTGTCCACACTGTCCACACCTCGGCTATCCGCACTGTCCATACATCGGCTGTCCGCACTGTCCATACCTCGGCTGTCTACACTGTCCACACCTCGGCTGTCCGCACTGTCCACACCTGGGCTGTCCGCACTGTCCATACCTCGGCTGTCTACACTGTCCACACCTCGGCTGTCCGTACTGTCCACACCTCGGCTGTCCGCACTGTCCATACCTCGGCTGTCCACACCACGGCTGTCCGCACTGTCCATACCTCGGCTGTCCACACTGTCCATACCTCGGCTGTCCACACTGTCCACACCTCGGCTGTCCACACTGTCCACACTGTCCACACCTCGACTGTCCACACTGTCCATACCTCGGCTGTCCACACTGTCCACACCTCGGCTGTCCACACTGTCCACACTCCCCATACCTCGGCTGTCTACACTGTCCACACCTCGGCTGTCCGCACTGCCCATACCTCGGCTGTCCACACCTCGGCTGTCCACACTGTCCAAACCTCGGCTGTCCGCACTGTCCATACCTCGGCTGTCCGTACTGTCCACACCACGGCTGTCCGTACTGTCCACACCTCGGCTGTCCGCACTGTCCATACCTCGGCTGTCCACACTGTCCATACCTCGGCTGTGCACACTGTCCACACCTCGGCTGTCCACACTGTCCACACTGTCCACACCTCGACTGTCCACACTGTCCATACCTCGACTGTCCACACTGTCCACATCTCGGCTGTCCACACTGTCCACACTGCCCATACCTCGGCTGTCTACACTGTCCACACCTCGGCTGTCCGCACTGCCCATACCTCGGCTGTCCACACCTCGGCTGTCCACACTGTCCACACCTCGGCTGTCCGCACTGTCCATACCTCGGCTATCCACACCTCGGCTGTCTACACTGTCCACACCTCGGCTGTCCGCACTGTCCATACCTCCGCTGTCCACACCACGGCTGTTCACATTGTCCACACCTCGGCTGTCTACACTGTCCACACCTCGGCTGTCCACACTGTCCACACCTCGGCTGTCTACACTGTCCACACCTCGGCTGTCCGCACTGTCCACACCTGGGCTGTCCGCACTGTCCATACCTCGGTTGTCTACACTGTCCACACCTCGGCTGTCCGTACTTTCCACACCTCGGCTGTCCGCGCTGTCGATACCTCGGCTGTCCACACTGTCCATACCTCGGCTGTCCGTACTGTCCACACCACGGCTGTCCGTACTGTCCACACCTCGGCTGTCCGCACTGTCCATACCTCGGCTGTCCGTACTGTCCACACCACGGATGTCCGTACTCTCCACACCTCGGCTGTCCGCACTGTCCATACCTCGGCTGTCCACACTGTCCATACCTCGGCTGTCCACACTGTCCACACCTCGGCTGTCCACAATGTCCACACTGTCCACACCTCGACTGTCCACACTGTCCATATCTCGGCTGTCCACACTGTCCACACCTCGGCTGTCCACACTGTCCACACTGCCCATACCTCGGCTGTCTACACTGTCCACACCTCGGCTGTCCGCACTGCCCATACCTCGGCTGTCCACACCTCGGCTGTCCACACTGTCCACACCTCGGCTGTCCGCACTGCCCATACCTCGGCTGTCCACACCTCGGCTGTCTACACTGTCCACACCTCGGCTGTCCGCACTGTCCATACCTCGGCTGTCCACACCACGGCTGTTCACATTGTCCACACCTCGGCTGTCTACGCTGTCCACACCTCGTCTGTCCACACTGTCCACACCTCGGCTGTCCGCACTTTCCACACCTCGGCTGTCCGCACTGTCCATACCTCGGCTGTCCGCACTGTCCATACGTCGGCTGTTCACACTGTCCATACCTCGGCTCTCCACATTGTCCACACCTCGGCTGTCCGCACTGTCCATACATCGGCTGTCCGCACTGTCCATACCACGGCTGTCTACACTGTCCACACCTCGGCTGTCCGCACTGTCCACACCTCGGCTGTCCGCGCTGTCCACACCTCGGCTGTCCGCGCTGTCCATACCTCGGCTGTCCGATGTCCACACCTCGGCTGTCCACACTGTCCATACCTCGGCTGTCCACACTGTCCATACCTCGGTTGTCCACACTGTCCATACCTCGGCTCTCCACACTGTCCAAACCTCGGCTGTTCGCAATGTCCAAACCTCGGCTGTCCACACTGTCCACACTGCCCATACCTCGGCTGCCTACACTGTCCACACCTCGGCTGTCCGCACTGCCCATACCTCCGCTGTCCACACCTCGGCTGTCCACATTGTCCACACCTCGGCTGTCCGCACTGTCCATACCTCGGCTGTCCGTACTGTCCACACCACGGCTGTCCGTACTGTCCACACCTCGGCTGTCCGCACTGTCCATACCTCGGCTGTCCACACTGTCCACACCTCGACTGTCCACACTGTCCATACCTCGGCTGTCCACACTGTCCACACCTCGGCTGTCCACACTGTCCGCACTGCCCATACCTCGGCTGTCCACACCTCGGCTGTCCACACTGTCCAAACCTCGGCTGTCCGCACTGTCCATACCTCGGCTGTCCACACCTCGGCTGTCTACACTGTCCACACCTCGGCTGTCCGCACTGTCCATACCTCGGCTGTCCACACCACGGCTGTTCACATTGTCCACACCTCGGCTGTCTACACTGTCCACACCTCGGCTGTCCACACTGTCCACACCTCGGCTGTCCACACTGTCCACACCTCGGCTGTCCGCACTGTCCACACCTGGGCTGTCCGCACTGTCCATACCTCGGCTGTCTACACTGTCCACACCTCGGCTGTCCGTACTTTCCACACCTCGGCTGTCCACACTTTCCGCACGGCCCATACCTCGGCTGTCCACACCTCGGCTGTCCACACTGTCCACACCTCGGCTGTCCGCGCTGTCCATACCTCGGCTGTCCACACCTCGGCTGTCTACACTGTCCAAACCTCGGCTGTCCGCACTGTCCATACCTCGGCTGTCCACACCACGGCTGTTCACATTGTCCACACCTCGGCTGTCTACACTGTCCACACCTCGGCTGTCCACACTGTCCACACCTCGGCTGTCCACACTGTCCACACCTCGGCTGTCCGCACTGTCCACACCTGGGCTGTCCGCCCTGTCCATACCTCGGCTGTCTACACTGTCCACACCTCGGCTGTCCGTACTTTCCACACCTCGGCTGTCCGCGCTGTCCATACCTCGGCTGTCCACACTGTCCATACCTCGGCTGTCCACACTGTCCACACCTCGGCTGTCCACACTGTCCATACCTCGACTGTCCACAATGTCCATACCTCGGTTGTCCACACTGTCCATGCATCGGCTGTCCACACTGTCAACAACTCGGCTTTCCACACTGTCCACATCTTGGCTGTCCACACTGTCCACACCTCGGCTGTCCGCACTGTCCATACCTCGGCTGTCCACACTGTCCACACCACGGCTGTCCGTACTGTCCACACCTCGGCTGTCCGTACTGTCCACACCTCGGCTGTCCGCACTGTCCATACCTCGGCTGTCCACACCACGGCTGTCCGCACTGTCCATACCTCGGCTGTCCACACTGCCCATACCTCGGCTGTCCACACTGTCCACACCTCGGCTGTCCACACTGTCCACACTGTCCACACCTCGACTGTCCACACTGTCCATACCTCGGCTGTCCACACTGTCCACACCTCGGCTGTCCACACTGTCCACACTCCCCATACCTCGGCTGTCTACACTGTCCACACCTCGGCTGTCCGCACTGCCCATACCTCGGCTGTCCACACCTCGGCTGTCCACACTGTCCACACCTCGGCTGTCCGCACTGTCCATACCTCGGCTGTCCGTACTGTCCACACCACGGCTGTCCGTACTGTCCACACCTCGGCTGTCCGCACTGTCCATACCTCGGCTGTCCACACTGTCCATACCTCGGCTGTCCACACTGTCCACACCTCGGCTGTCCACACTGTCCACACTGTCCACACCTCGACTGTCCACACTGTCCATACCTCGACTGTCCACACTGTCCACATCTCGGCTGTCCACACTGTCCACACTGCCCATACCTCGGCTGTCTACACTGTCCACACCTCGGCTGTCCGCACTGCCCATACCTCGGCTGTCCACACCTCGGCTGTCCACACTGTCCACACCTCGGCTGTCCGCACTGTCCATACCTCGGCTATCCACACCTCGGCTGTCTACACTGTCCACACCTCGGCTGTCCGCACTGTCCATACCTCCGCTGTCCACACCACGGCTGTTCACATTGTCCACACCTCGGCTGTCTACACTGTCCACACCTCGGCTGTCCACACTGTCCACACCTCGGCTGTCTACACTGTCCACACCTCGGCTGTCCGCACTGTCCACACCTGGGCTGTCCGCACTGTCCATACCTCGGTTGTCTACACTGTCCACACCTCGGCTGTCCGTACTTTCCACACCTCGGCTGTCCGCGCTGTCGATACCTCGGCTGTCCACACTGTCCATACCTCGGCTGTCCACACTGTCCACACCTCGGCTGTCCACACTGTCCACACCTCGACTGTCCACAATGTCCATACCTCGGTTGTCCACACTGTCCATGCATCGGCTGTCCACACTGTCCACAACTCGGCTGTCCACACTGTCCACACCTCGGCTGTCCACACTGTCCACACCTTGGCTGTCCGTACTGTCCACACCACGGCTGTCCGTACTGTCCACACCTCGGCTGTCCGCACTGTCCATACCTCGGCTGTCCGTACTGTCCACACCACGGCTGTCCGTACTCTCCACACCTCGGCTGTCCGCACTGTCCATACCTCGGCTGTCCACACTGTCCATACCTCGGCTGTCCACACTGTCCACACCTCGGCTGTCCACAATGTCCACACTGTCCACACCTCGACTGTCCACACTGTCCATATCTCGGCTGTCCACACTGTCCACACCTCGGCTGTCCACACTGTCCACACTGCCCATACCTCGGCTGTCTACACTGTCCACACCTCGGCTGTCCGCACTGCCCATACCTCGGCTGTCCACACCTCGGCTGTCCACACTGTCCACACCTCGGCTGTCCGCACTGTCCATACCTCGGCTGTCCACACCTCGGCTGTCTACACTGTCCACACCTCGGCTGTCCGCACTGTCCATACCTCGGCTGTCCACACCACGGCTGTTCACATTGTCCACACCTCGGCTGTCTACGCTGTCCACACCTCGTCTGTCCACACTGTCCACACCTCGGCTGTCCGCACTTTCCACACCTCGGCTGTCCGCACTGTCCATACCTCGGCTGTCCGCACTGTCCATACGTCGGCTGTTCACACTGTCCATACCTCGGCTCTCCACATTGTCCACACCTCGGCTGTCCGCACTGTCCATACATCGGCTGTCCGCACTGTCCATACCACGGCTGTCTACACTGTCCACACCTCGGCTGTCCGCACTGTCCACACCTCGGCTGTCCGCGCTGTCCACACCTCGGCTGTCCGCGCTGTCCATACCTCGGCTGTCCGATGTCCACACCTCGGCTGTCCACACTGTCCATACCTCGGCTGTCCACACTGTCCACACCTCGGCTGTCCACACTGTCCACACCTCGGCTGTCCGCGCTGTCCATACCTCGGCTGTCCACACCTCGGCTGTCTACACTGTCCAAACCTCGGCTGTCCGCACTGTCCATACCTCGGCTGTCCACACCACGGCTGTTCACATTGTCCACACCTCGGCTGTCTACACTGTCCACACCTCGGCTGTCCACACTGTCCGCACCTCGGCTGTCCACACTGTCCACACCTCGGCTGTCCGCACTGTCCACACCTGGGCTGTCCGCCCTGTCCATACCTCGGCTGTCTACACTGTCCACACCTCGGCTGTCCGTACTTTCCACACCTCGGCTGTCCGCGCTGTCCATACCTCGGCTGTCCACACTGTCCATACCTCGGCTGTCCACACTGTCCACACCTCGGCTGTCCACACTGTCCATACCTCGACTGTCCACAATGTCCATACCTCGGTTGTCCACACTGTCCATGCATCGGCTGTCCACACTGTCAACAACTCGGCTTTCCACACTGTCCACATCTTGGCTGTCCACACTGTCCACACCTCGGCTGTCCGCACTGTCCATACCTCGGCTGTCCACACTGTCCATACCACGGCTGTCCGTACTGTCCACACCTCGGCTGTCCGCACTGTCCATACCTCGGCTGTCCACACTGTCCATACCTCGGCTGTCCACACTGTCCACACCTCGGCTGTCCACACTGTCCACACTGTCCACACCTCGACTGTCCACACTGTCCATACCTCGGCTGTCCACACTGTCCACACCTCGGCTGTCCACACTGTCCACACTGCCCATACCTCGGCTGTCTACACTGTCCACACCTCGGCTGTCCGCACTGCTCATACCTCGGCTGTCCACACCTCGGCTGTCCACACTGTCCACACCTCGGCTGTCCGCACTGTCCATACCTCGGCTGTCCACACCTCGGCTGTCTACACTGTCCACACCTCGGCTGTCCGCACTGTCCATACCTCGGCTGTCCACACTGTCCATACCTCGGCTGTCCACACTGTCCACACCTGGGCTGTCCACACTGTCCACACTGTCCACACCTCGACTGTCCACACTGTCCATACCTCGGCTGTCCACACTGTCCACACCTCGGCTGTCCACACTGTCCACACTGCCCATACCTCGGCTGTCTACACTGTCCACACCTCGGCTGTCCGCACTGCCCATACCTCGGCTGTCCACACCTCGGCTGTCCACACTGTCCACACCTCGGCTGTCCGCACTGTCCATACCTCGGCTGTCCACACCTCGGCTGTCTACACTGTCCACACCTCGGCTGTCCGCACTGTCCATACCTCGGCTGTCCACACCACGGCTGTTCACTTTGTCCACACCTCGGCTGTCCGCTCTGTCCATACCTGGGCTGTCCACACTGTCCACACCTCGGCTGTCCACACTGTCCACACCGTCCACACCTCGACTGTCCACACTGTCCATACCTCGGCTGTCCACACTGTCCACACCTCGGCTGTCCACACTGTCCGCACTGCCCATACCTCGGCTGTCCACACCTCGGCTGTCCACACTGTCCAAACCTCGGCTGTCCGCACTGTCCATACCTCGGCTGTCCACACCTCGGCTGTCTACACTGTCCACACCTCGGCTGTCCGCACTGTCCATACCTCGGCTGTCCACACCACGGCTGTTCACATTGTCCACACCTCGGCTGTCTACACTGTCCACACCTCGGCTGTCCACACTGTCCAAACCTCGGCTGTCCACACTGTCCACACCTCGGCTGTCCGCACTGTCCACACCTGGGCTGTACGCACTGTCCATACCTCGGCTGTCTACACTGTCCACACCTCGGCTGTCCGTACTTTCCACACCTCGGCTGTCCACACTTTCCGCACTGCCCATACCTCGGCTGTCCACACCTCGGCTGTCCACACGGTCCACACCTCGGCTGTCCGCACTGTCCATACATCGGCTGTCCACACCTCGGCTGTCTACACTGTCCACACCTCGGCTGTCCGCACTGTCCATACCTCGGCTGTCCACACCACGGCTGTTCACATGGTCCACACCTTGGCTGTCTACACTGTCCACACCTCGGCTGTCCACACTGTCCACACCTCGGCTGTCCACACTGTCCACACCTCGGCTGTCCGCACTGTCCACACCTGGGCTGTCCGCCCTGTCCATACCTCGGCTGTCCGCACTGTCCCTACCACGGCTGTCTACACTGTCCACACCTCGGCTGTCCGCACTGTCCATACCTCGGCTATCCGCACTGTCCATACATCGGCTGTTCACACTGTCCATACCTCGGCTCTCCACACTGTCCACACCTCGGCTGTCCGCACTGTCCATACATCGGCTGTCCGCACTGTCCATACCACGGCTGTCTACACTGTCCACACCTCGGCTGTCCCACTGTCCACACCTCGGCTGTCCGCACTGTCCACACCTCGGCTGTCCGCGCTGTCCATACCTCGGCTGTCCAATGTCAACACCTCGGCTGTCCACACTGTCCATAGTTGGGCTGTCCACACTGTCCATACCTCGGTTGTCGACACTGTCCATACCTCGGCTCTCCACACTGTCCAAACCTCGGCTGTTCGCAATGTCCAAACCTCGGCTGTCCACACTGTCCACACCTCGGCTGTCCGCAATGTTCATACCTCGGATGTCCACACTGTCCACACCTCGGCTGTCCACACCTCGGCTGTCCACACCTCGGCTGTCCACACTGTCCACACCTCGGCTGTCCACACGGTCGACACCTCGGCTGTCCACACCTCCGCTGTCCACATTGTCCACACCTCGGCTGTCTACACTGTCCACACCTCGGCTATTCACACTGTCCACACCTCGGCTGTCCGCACTGTCCATACATCGGCTGTCCGCACTATCCATACCTCGGCTGTCTACACTGTCCACACCTCGGCTGTCCGCACTGTCCCCACCTCGGCTGTGCGCACTGTCCACACCTCGGCTGTCCGCGATGTCCATACCTCGGCTGTCCACACTGTCCACTCCTCGACTGTCCGCACTGTCCATATCTCGGTTGTCCACACTGTCCATACCTCGGCTCTCCACACTGTCCAAACCTCGGCTGTTCGCAATGTCCAAACCTCGGATGTCCACACTGTCCATACCTCGGTTGTCCACACTGTCCATACCTCGGCTCTCCACACTGTCCAAACCTCGGCTGTTCGCAATGTCCACACCTCGGCTGTCCACACCTCGGCTGTCTACACTGTCCACACCTCCAATGTCCTCACTGCCCATACCTCGGCTGTCTACACTGTCCACACCTCGGCTGTCCGCACTGCCCATACCTCGGCTGTCCACACCTCGGCTGTCCACACTGTCCACACCTCGGCTGTCCGCACTGTCCATACCTCGGCTGTCCACACCTCGGCTGTCTACACTGTCCACACCTCGGCTGTCCGCACTGTCCATACCTCGGCTGTCCACATCACGGCTGTTCACATTGTCCACACCTCGGCTGTCTACACTGTCCACACCTCGGCTGTCCACACTGTCCATACCTCGGCTGTCCGCACTGTCCATACATCGGCTGTCCGCACTGTCCATACCTCGGCTGTCTACACTGTCCACACCTCGGCTGTCCGCACTGTCCACACCTGGGCTGTCCGAACTGTCCACACCTCGGCTGTCTACACTGTCCACACCTCGGCTGTCCGTACTGTCCACACCTCGGCTGTCCGCACTGTCCATACCTCGGCTGTCCACACCACGGCTGTCCGCACTGTCCATACCTCGGCTGTCCACACTGTCCATACCTCGGCTGTCCACACTGTCCACACCTCGGCTGTCCACACTGTCCGCACTGTCCACACCTCGACTGTCCACACTGTCCATACCTCGGCTGTCCACACTGTCCACACCTCGGCTGTCCACACTGTCCACACTGCCCATACCTCGGCTGTCTACACTGTCCACACCTCGGCTGTCCGCACTGCCCATACCTCGGCTGTCCACACCTCGGCTGTCCACACTGTCCACACCTCGGCTGTCCGCACTGTCCATACCTCGGCTGTCCGTACTGTCCACACCACGGCTGTCCGTACTGTCCACACCTCGGCTGTCCGCACTGTCCATACCTCGGCTGTCCACACTGTCCATACCTCGGCTGTCCACACTGTCCACACCTCGGCTGTCCACACTGTCCACACTGTCCACACCTCGACTGTCCACACTGTCCATACCTCGACTGTCCACACTGTCCACATCTCGGCTGTCCACACTGTCCACACTGCCCATACCTCGGCTGTCTACACTGTCCACACCTCGGCTGTCCGCACTGTCCATACCTCGGCTGTCCACACCACGGCTGTTCACATTGTCCACACCTCGGCTGTCTACGCTGTCCACACCTCGTCTGTCCACACTGTCCACACCTCGGCTGTCCGCACTTTCCACACCTCGGCTGTCCGCACTGTCCATACCTCGGCTGTCCGCACTGTCCATACATCGGCTGTTCACACTGTCCATACCTCGGCTCTCCACATTGTCCACACCTCGGCTGTCCGCACTGTCCATACATCGGCTGTCCGCACTGTCCATACCACGGCTGTCTACACTGTCCACACCTCGGCTGTCCGCACTGTCCACACCTCGGCTGTCCGCGCTGTCCACACCTCGGCTGTCCGCGCTGTCCATACCTCGGCTGTCCGATGTCCACACCTCGGCTGTCCACACTGTCCATACCTCGGCTGTCCACACTGTCCATACCTCGGTTGTCCACACTGTCCATACCTCGGCTCTCCACACTGTCCAAAGCTCGGCTGTTCGCAATGTCCAAACCTCGGCTGTCCACACTGTCCACACTGCCCATACCTCGGCTGTCTACACTGTCCACACCTCGGCTGTCCGCACTGCCCATACCTCCGCTGTCCACACCTCGGCTGTCCACACTGTCCACACCTCGCCTGTCCGCACTGTCCATACCTCGGCTGTCCGTACTGTCCACACCACGGCTGTCCGTACTGTCCACACCTCGGCTGTCCGCACTGTCCATACCTCGGCTGTCCACACTGTCCATACCTCGGCTGTCCACACTGTCCACACCTCGGCTGTCCACACTGTCCACACTGTCCACACCTCGACTGTCCACACTGTCCATACCTCGGCTGTCCACACTGTCCACACCTCGACTGTCCACACTGTCCATACCTCGGCTGTCCACACTGTCCACACCTCGGCTGTCCACACTGTCCGCACTGCCCATACCTCGGCTGTCCACACCTCGGCTGTCCACACTGTCCAAACCTCGGCTGTCCGCACTGTCCATACCTCGGCTGTCCACACCTCGGCTGTCTACACTGTCCACACCTCGGCTGTCCGCACTGTCCATACCTCGGCTGTCCACACCACGGCTGTTCACATTGTCCACACCTCGGCTGTCTACACTGTCCACACCTCGGCTGTCCACACTGTCCACACCTCGGCTGTCCACACTGTCCACACCTCGGCTGTCCGCACTGTCCACACCTGGGCTGTCCGCACTGTCCATACATCGGCTGTCTACACTGTCCACACCTCGGCTGTCCGTACTTTCCACACCTCGGCTGTCCACACTTTCCGCACTGCCCATACCTCGGCTGTCCACACCTCGGCTCTCCACACTGTCCACACCTCGGCTGTCCGCGCTGTCCATACCTCGGCTGTCCACACCTCGGCTGTCTACACTGTCCACACCTCGGCTGTCCGCACTGTCCATACCTCGGCTGTCCACACCACGGCTGTTCACATTGTCCACACCTCGGCTGTCTACACTGTCCACACCTCGGCTGTCCACACTGTCCACACCTCGGCTGTCCACACTGTCCACACCTCGGCTGTCCGCACTGTCCACACCTGGGCTGTCCGCCCTGTCCATACCTCGGCTGTCTACACTGTCCACACCTCGGCCGTCCGTACTTTCCACACCTCGGCTGTCCGCGCTGTCCATACCTCGGCTGTCCACACTGTCCATACCTCGGCTGTCCACACTGTCCACACCTCGGCTGTCCACACTGTCCATACCTCGACTGTCCACAATGTCCATACCTCGGTTGTCCACACTGTCCATGCATCGGCTGTCCACACTGTCAACAACTCGGCTTTCCACACAGTCCACATCTTGGCTGTCCACACTGTCCACACCTCGGCTGTCCGCACTGTCCATACCTCGGCTGTCCACACTGTCCACACCACGGCTGTCCGTACTGTCCACACCTCGGCTGTCCGCACTGTCCATACCTCGGCTGTCCACACTGTCCATACCTCGGCTGTCCACACTCTCCACACCTCGGCTGTCCACACTGTCCACACTGTCCACACCTCGACTGTCCACACTGTCCATACCTCGGCTGTCCACACTGTCCACACCTCGGCTGTCCACACTGTCCACACTGCCCATACCTCGGCTGTCTACACTGTCCACACCTCGGCTGTCCGCACTGCCCATACCTCCGCTGTCCACACCTCGGCTGTCCACACTGTCCACACCTCGGCTGTCCGCACTGTCCATACCTCGGCTGTCCACACCTCGGCTGTCTACACTGTCCACACCTCGGCTGTCCGCACTGTCCATACCTCGGCTGTCCACACTGTCCATACCTCGGCTGTCCACACTGTCCACACCTCGGATGTCCACACTGTCCACACTGTCCACACCTCGACTGTCCACACTGTCCATACCTCGGCTGTCCACACTGTCCACACCTCGGCTGTCCACACTGTCCACACTGCCCATACCTCGGCTGTCTACACTGTCCACACCTCGGCTGTCCGCACTGCCCATACCTCGGCTGTCCACACCTCGGCTGTCCACACTGTCCACACCTCGGCTGTCCGCACTGTCCATACCTCGGCTGTCCACACCTCGGCTGTCTACACTGTCCACACCTCGGCTGTCCGCACTGTCCATACCTCGGCTGTCCACACCACGGCTGTTCACTTTGTCCACACCTCGGCTGTCCGCTCTGTCCATACCTGGGCTGTCCACACTGTCCACACCTCGGCTGTCCACACTGTCCACACTGTCCACACCTCGACTGTCCACACTGTCCATACCTCGGCTGTCCACACTGTCCACACCTCGGCTGTCCACACTGTCCGCACTGCCCATACCTCGGCTGTCCACACCTCGGCTGTCCACACTGTCCAAACCTCGGCTGTCCGCACTGTCCATACCTCGGCTGTCCACACCTCGGCTGTCTACACTGTCCACACCTCGGCTGTCCGCACTGTCCATACCTCGGCTGTCCACACCACGGCTGTTCACATTGTCCACACTTCGGCTGTCTACACTGTCCACACCTCGGCTGTCCACACTGTCCACACCTCGGCTGTCCACACTGTCCACACCTCGGCTGTCCGCACTGTCCACACCTGGGCTGTCCGCACTGTCCATACCTCGGCTGTCTACACTGTCCACACCTCGGCTGTCCGTACTTTCCACACCTCGGCTGTCCACACTTTCCGCACTGCCCATACCTCGGCTGTCCACACCTCGGCTGTCCGCACTGTCCACACCTGGGCTGTCCGCACTGTCCACACCTCGGCTGTCTACACTGTCCACACCTCGGCTGTCCGTACTGTCCACACCTCGGCTGTCCGCACTGTCCATACCTCGGCTGTCCACACCACGGCTGTCCACACTGTCCACACCTCGGCTGTCCACACTGTCCACACTCCCCATACCTCGGCTGTCTACACTGTCCACACCTCGGCTGTCCGCACTGCCCATACCTCGGCTGTCCACACCTCGGCTGTCCACACTGTCCACACCTCGGCTGTCCGCACTGTCCATACCTCGGCTGTCCGTACTGTCCACACCACGGCTGTCCGTACTGTCCACACCTCGGCTGTCCGCACTGTCCATACCTCGGCTGTCCACACTGTCCATACCTCGGCTGTCCACACTGTCCACACCTCAGCTGTCCACACTGTCCACACTGTCCACACCTCGACTGTCCACACTGTCCATACCTCGACTGTCCACACTGTCCACATCTCGGCTGTCCACACTGTCCACACTGCCCATACCTCGGCTGTCTACACTGTCCACACCTCGGCTGTCCGCACTGCCCATACCTCGGCTGTCCACACCTCGGCTGTCCACACTGTCCACACCTCGGCTGTCCGTACTGTCCATACCTCGGCTATCCACACCTCGGCTGTCTACACTTTCCACACCTCGGCTGTCCGCACTGTCCATACCTCGGCTGTCCACACCACGGCTGTTCACATTGTCCACACCTCGGCTGTCTACACTGTCCACACCTCGGCTGTCCACACTGTCCACACCTCGGCTGTCTACACTGTCCACACCTCGGCTGTCCGCACTGTCCACACCTGGGCTGTCCGCACTGTCCATACCTCGGTTGTCTACACTGTCCACACCTCGGCTGTCCGTACTTTCCACACCTCGGCTGTCCGCGCTGTCAATACCTCGGCTGTCCACACTGTCCATACCTCGGCTGTCCACACTGTCCACACCTCGGCTGTCCACACTGTCCACACCTCGACTGTCCACAATGTCCATACCTCGGTTGTCCACACTGTCCATGCATCGGCTGTCCACACTGTCCACAACTCGGCTGTCCACACTGTCCACACCTCGGCTGTCCACACTGTCCACACCTCGGCTGTCCGCACTGTCCATACCTCGGCTGTCCGTACTGTCCACACCACGGCTGTCCGTACTGTCCACACCTCGGCTGTCCGCACTGTCCATACCTCGGCTGTCCACACTGTCCATACCTCGGCTGTCCACACTGTCCACACCTCGGCTGTCCACAATGTCCACACTGTCCACACCTCGACTGTCCACACTGTCCATACCTCGGCTGTCCACACTGTCCACACCTCGGCTGTCCACACTGTCCACACTGCCCATACCTCGGCTGTCTACACTGTCCACACCTCGGCTGTCCGCACTGCCCATACCTCGGCTGTCCACACCTCGGCTGTCCACACTGTCCACACCTCGGCTGTCCGCACTGTCCATACCTCGGCTGTCCACACCTCGGCCGTCTACACTGTCCACACCTCGGCTGTCCGCACCGTCCATACCTCGGCTGTCCACACCACGGCTGTTCACATTGTCCACACCTCGGCTGTCTACGCTGTCCACACCTCGTCTGTCCACACTGTCCACACCTCGGCTGTCCGCACTTTCCACACCTCGGCTGTCCGCACTGTCCATACCTCGGCTGTCCGCACTGTCGATACATCGGCTGTTCACACTGTCCATACCTCGGCTCTCCACATTGTCCACACCTCGGCTGTCCGCACTGTCCATACATCGGCTGTCCGCACTGTCCATACCACGGCTGTCTACACTGTCCACACCTCGGCTGTCCGCACTGTCCACACCTCGGCTGTCCGCGCTGTCCACACCTCGGCTGTCCGCGCTGTCCATACCTCGGCTGTCCGATGTCCACACCTCGGCTGTCCACACTGTCCATACCTCGGCTGTCCACACTGTCCATACCTCGGTTGTCCACACTGTCCATACCTCGGCTCTCCACACTGTCCAAACCTCGGCTGTTCGCAATGTCCAAACCTCGGCTGTCCACACTGTCCACACTGCCCATACCTCGTCTGTCTACACTGTCCACACCTCGGCTGTCCGCACTGCCCATACCTCCGCTGTCCACACCTCGGCTGTCCACACTGTCCACACCTCGGCTGTCCGCACTGTCCATACCTCGGCTGTCCGTACTGTCCACACCACGGCTGTCCGTACTGTCCACACCTCGGCTGTCCGCACTGTCCATACCTCGGCTGTCCACACTGTCCATACCTCGGCTGTCCACACTGTCCACACCTCGGCTGTCCACACTGTCCACACTGTCCACACCTCGACTGTCCACACTGTCCATACCTCGGCTGTCCACACTGTCCACACCTCGGCTGTCCACACTGTCCGCACTGCCCATACCTCGGCTGTCCACACCTCGGCTGTCCACACTGTCCAAACCTCGGCTGTCCGCACTGTCCATACCTCGGCTGTCCACACCTCGGCTGTCTACACTGTCCACACCTCGGCTGTCCGCACTGTCCATACCTCGGCTGTCCACACCACGGCTGTTCACATTGTCCACACCTCGGCTGTCTACACTGTCCACACCTCGGCTGTCCACACTGTCCACACCTCGGCTGTCCACACTGTCCACACCTCGGCTGTCCGCACTGTCCACACCTGGGCTGTCCGCACTGTCCATACCTCGGCTGTCTACACTGTCCACACCTCGGCTGTCCGCGCTGTCCATACCTCGGCTGTCCACACCTCGGCTGTCTACACTGTCCACACCTGGCTGTGCGCACTGTCCATACCTCGGCTGTCCACACCACGGCTGTTCACATTGTCCACACCTCGGCTGTCTACACTGTCCACACCTCGGCTGTCCGTACTTTCCACACCTCGGCTGTCCACACTTTCCGCACTGCCCATACCTCGGCTGTCCACACCTCGGCTGTCCACACTGTCCACACCTCGGCTGTCCGCGCTGTCCATACCTCGGCTGTCCACACCTCGGCTGTCTACACTGTCCACACCTCGGCTGTCCGCACTGTCCATACCTCGGCTGTCCACACCACGGCTGTTCACATTGTCCACACCTCGGCTGTCTACACTGTCCACACCTCGGCTGTCCACACTGTCCACACCTCGGCTGTCCACACTGTCCTCACCACGGCTGTCCGTACTGTCCACACCTCGGCTGTCCGCACTGTCCATACCTCGGCTGTCCACACTGTCCATACCTCGGCTGTCCAAACTGTCCACACCTCGGCTGTCCACACTGTCCACACTGTCCACACCTCGACTGTCCACACTGTCCATACCTCGGCTGTCCACACTGTCCACACCTCGGCTGTCCACACTGTCCACACTGCCCATACCTCGGCTGTCTACACTGTCCACACCTCGGCTGTCCGCACTGCCCATACCTCCGCTGTCCACACCTCGGCTGTCCACACTGTCCACACCTCGGCTGTCCGCACTGTCCATACCTCGGCTGTCCACACCTCGGCCGTCTACACTGTCCACACCTCGGCTGTCCGCACCGTCCATACCTCGGCTGTCCACACCACGGCTGTTCACATTGTCCACACCTCGGCTGTCTACGCTGTCCACACCTCGTCTGTCCACACTGTCCACACCTCGGCTGTCCGCACTTTCCACACCTCGGCTGTCCGCACTGTCCATACCTCGGCTGTCCGCACTGTCGATACATCGGCTGTTCACACTGTCCATACCTCGGCTCTCCACATTGTCCACACCTCGGCTGTCCGCACTGTCCATACATCGGCTGTCCGCACTGTCCATACCACGGCTGTCTACACTGTCCACACCTCGGCTGTCCGCACTGTCCACACCTCGGCTGTCCGCGCTGTCCACACCTCGGCTGTCCGCGCTGTCCATACCTCGGCTGTCCGATGTCCACACCTCGGCTGTCCACACTGTCCATACCTCGGCTGTCCACACTGTCCATACCTCGGTTGTCCACACTGTCCATACCTCGGCTCTCCACACTGTCCAAACCTCGGCTGTTCGCAATGTCCAAACCTCGGCTGTCCACACTGTCCACACTGCCCATACCTCGTCTGTCTACACTGTCCACACCTCGGCTGTCCGCACTGCCCATACCTCCGCTGTCCACACCTCGGCTGTCCACACTGTCCACACCTCGGCTGTCCGCACTGTCCATACCTCGGCTGTCCGTACTGTCCACACCACGGCTGTCCGTACTGTCCACACCTCGGCTGTCCGCACTGTCCATACCTCGGCTGTCCACACTGTCCATACCTCGGCTGTCCACACTGTCCACACCTCGGCTGTCCACACTGTCCACACTGTCCACACCTCGACTGTCCACACTGTCCATACCTCGGCTGTCCACACTGTCCACACCTCGGCTGTCCACACTGTCCGCACTGCCCATACCTCGGCTGTCCACACCTCGGCTGTCCACACTGTCCAAACCTCGGCTGTCCGCACTGTCCATACCTCGGCTGTCCACACCTCGGCTGTCTACACTGTCCACACCTCGGCTGTCCGCACTGTCCATACCTCGGCTGTCCACACCACGGCTGTTCACATTGTCCACACCTCGGCTGTCTACACTGTCCACACCTCGGCTGTCCACACTGTCCACACCTCGGCTGTCCACACTGTCCACACCTCGGCTGTCCGCACTGTCCACACCTGGGCTGTCCGCACTGTCCATACCTCGGCTGTCTACACTGTCCACACCTCGGCTGTCCGCGCTGTCCATACCTCGGCTGTCCACACCTCGGCTGTCTACACTGTCCACACCTGGCTGTGCGCACTGTCCATACCTCGGCTGTCCACACCACGGCTGTTCACATTGTCCACACCTCGGCTGTCTACACTGTCCACACCTCGGCTGTCCGTACTTTCCACACCTCGGCTGTCCACACTTTCCGCACTGCCCATACCTCGGCTGTCCACACCTCGGCTGTCCACACTGTCCACACCTCGGCTGTCCGCGCTGTCCATACCTCGGCTGTCCACACCTCGGCTGTCTACACTGTCCACACCTCGGCTGTCCGCACTGTCCATACCTCGGCTGTCCACACCACGGCTGTTCACATTGTCCACACCTCGGCTGTCTACACTGTCCACACCTCGGCTGTCCACACTGTCCACACCTCGGCTGTCCACACTGTCCTCACCACGGCTGTCCGTACTGTCCACACCTCGGCTGTCCGCACTGTCCATACCTCGGCTGTCCACACTGTCCATACCTCGGCTGTCCAAACTGTCCACACCTCGGCTGTCCACACTGTCCACACTGTCCACACCTCGACTGTCCACACTGCCCATACCTCGGCTGTCTACACTGTCCACACCTCGGCTGTCCGCACTGCCCATACCTCCGCTGTCCACACCTCGGCTGTCCACACTGTCCACACCTCGGCTGTCCGCACTGTCCATACCTCGGCTGTCCACACCTCGGCTGTCTACACTGTCCACACCTCGGCTGTCCGCGCTGTCCATACCTCGGCTGTCCACACTGTCCATACCTCGGCTGTCCACACTGTCCACACCTCGGATGTCCACACTGTCCACACTGTCCACACCTCGACTGTCCACACTGTCCATACCTCGGCTGTCCACACTGTCCACACCTCGGCTGTCCACACTGTCCACACTGCCCATACCTCGGCTGTCTACACTGTCCACACCTCGGCTGTCCGCACTGCCCATACCTCGGCTGTCCACACCTCGGCTGTCCACACTGTCCACACCTCGGCTGTCCGCACTGTCCATACCTCGGCTGTCCACACCTCGGCTGTCTACACTGTCCACACCTCGGCTGTCCGCACTGTCCATACCTCGGCTGTCCACACCACGGCTGTTCACTTTGTCCACACCTCGGCTGTCCGCTCTGTCCATACCTGGGCTGTCCACACTGTCCACACCTCGGCTGTCCACACTGTCCACACTGTCCACACCTCGACTGTCCACACTGTCCATACCTCGGCTGTCCACACTGTCCACACCTCGGCTGTCCACACTGTCCGCACTGCCCATACCTCGGCTGTCCACACCTCGGCTGTCCACACTGTCCAAACCTCGGCTGTCCGCACTGTCCATACCTCGGCTGTCCACACCTCGGCTGTCTACACTGTCCACACCTCGGCTGTCCGCACTGTCCATACCTCGGCTGTCCACACCACGGCTGTTCACATTGTCCACACCTCGGCTGTCTACACTGTCCACACCTCGGCTGTCCACACTGTCCACACCTCGGCTGTCCACACTGTCCACACCTCGGCTGTCCGCACTGTCCACACCTGGGCTGTCCGCACTGTCCATACCTCGGCTGTCTACACTGTCCACACCTCGGCTGTCCGTACTTTCCACACCTCGGCTGTCCACACTTTCCGCACTGCCCATACCTCGGCTGTCCACACCTCGGCTGTCCACACTGTCCACACCTCGGCTGTCCGCGCTGTCCATATTTCGGCTGTCCACACCTCGGCTGTCTACACTGTCCACACCTCGGCTGTCCGCACTGTCCATACCTCGGCTGTCCACACCACGGCTGTTCACATTGTCCACACCTCGGCTGTCTACACTGTCCACACCTCGGCTGTCCACACTGTCCACACCTCGGCTGTCCACACTGTCCACACCTCGGCTGTCCGCACTGTCCACACCTGGGCTGTCCGCACTGTCCATACATCGGCTGTCTACACTGTCCACACCTCGGCTGTCCGTACTTTCCACACCTCGGCTGTCCACACTTTCCGCACTGCCCATACCTCGGCTGTCCACACCTCGGCTGTCCACACTGTCCACACCTCGGCTGTCCGCGCTGTCCATACCTCGGCTGTCCACACCTCGGCTGTCTACACTGTCCACACCTCGGCTGTCCGCACTGTCCATACCTCGGCTGTCCACACCACGGCTGTTCACATTGTCCACACCTCGGCTGTCTACACTGTCCACACCTCGGCTGTCCACACTGTCCACACCTCGGCTGTCCACACTGTCCACACCTCGGCTGTCCGCACTGTCCACACCTGGGCTGTCCGCCCTGTCCATACCTCGGCTGTCTACACTGTCCACACCTCGGCCGTCCGTACTTTCCACACCTCGGCTGTCCGCGCTGTCCATACCTCGGCTGTCCACACTGTCCATACCTCGGCTGTCCACACTGTCCACACCTCGGCTGTCCACACTGTCCATACCTCGACTGTCCACAATGTCCATACCTCGGTTGTCCACACTGTCCATGCATCGGCTGTCCACACTGTCAACAACTCGGCTTTCCACACAGTCCACATCTTGGCTGTCCACACTGTCCACACCTCGGCTGTCCGCACTGTCCATACCTCGGCTGTCCACACTGTCCACACCACGGCTGTCCGTACTGTCCACACCTCGGCTGTCCGCACTGTCCATACCTCGGCTGTCCACACTGTCCATACCTCGGCTGTCCACACTCTCCACACCTCGGCTGTCCACACTGTCCACACTGTCCACACCTCGACTGTCCACACTGTCCATACCTCGGCTGTCCACACTGTCCACACCTCGGCTGTCCACACTGTCCACACTGCCCATACCTCGGCTGTCTACACTGTCCACACCTCGGCTGTCCGCACTGCCCATACCTCCGCTGTCCACACCTCGGCTGTCCACACTGTCCACACCTCGGCTGTCCGCACTGTCCATACCTCGGCTGTCCACACCTCGGCTGTCTACACTGTCCACACCTCGGCTGTCCGCACTGTCCATACCTCGGCTGTCCACACTGTCCATACCTCGGCTGTCCACACTGTCCACACCTCGGATGTCCACACTGTCCACACTGTCCACACCTCGACTGTCCACACTGTCCATACCTCGGCTGTCCACACTGTCCACACCTCGGCTGTCCACACTGTCCACACTGCCCATACCTCGGCTGTCTACACTGTCCACACCTCGGCTGTCCGCACTGCCCATACCTCGGCTGTCCACACCTCGGCTGTCCACACTGTCCACACCTCGGCTGTCCGCACTGTCCATACCTCGGCTGTCCACACCTCGGCTGTCTACACTGTCCACACCTCGGCTGTCCGCACTGTCCATACCTCGGCTGTCCACACCACGGCTGTTCACTTTGTCCACACCTCGGCTGTCCGCTCTGTCCATACCTGGGCTGTCCACACTGTCCACACCTCGGCTGTCCACACTGTCCACACTGTCCACACCTCGACTGTCCACACTGTCCATACCTCGGCTGTCCACACTGTCCACACCTCGGCTGTCCACACTGTCCGCACTGCCCATACCTCGGCTGTCCACACCTCGGCTGTCCACACTGTCCAAACCTCGGCTGTCCGCACTGTCCATACCTCGGCTGTCCACACCTCGGCTGTCTACACTGTCCACACCTCGGCTGTCCGCACTGTCCATACCTCGGCTGTCCACACCACGGCTGTTCACATTGTCCACACTTCGGCTGTCTACACTGTCCACACCTCGGCTGTCCACACTGTCCACACCTCGGCTGTCCACACTGTCCACACCTCGGCTGTCCGCACTGTCCACACCTGGGCTGTCCGCACTGTCCATACCTCGGCTGTCTACACTGTCCACACCTCGGCTGTCCGTACTTTCCACACCTCGGCTGTCCACACTTTCCGCACTGCCCATACCTCGGCTGTCCACACCTCGGCTGTCCGCACTGTCCACACCTGGGCTGTCCGCACTGTCCACACCTCGGCTGTCTACACTGTCCACACCTCGGCTGTCCGTACTGTCCACACCTCGGCTGTCCGCACTGTCCATACCTCGGCTGTCCACACCACGGCTGTCCACACTGTCCACACCTCGGCTGTCCACACTGTCCACACTCCCCATACCTCGGCTGTCTACACTGTCCACACCTCGGCTGTCCGCACTGCCCATACCTCGGCTGTCCACACCTCGGCTGTCCACACTGTCCACACCTCGGCTGTCCGCACTGTCCATACCTCGGCTGTCCGTACTGTCCACACCACGGCTGTCCGTACTGTCCACACCTCGGCTGTCCGCACTGTCCATACCTCGGCTGTCCACACTGTCCATACCTCGGCTGTCCACACTGTCCACACCTCAGCTGTCCACACTGTCCACACTGTCCACACCTCGACTGTCCACACTGTCCATACCTCGACTGTCCACACTGTCCACATCTCGGCTGTCCACACTGTCCACACTGCCCATACCTCGGCTGTCTACACTGTCCACACCTCGGCTGTCCGCACTGCCCATACCTCGGCTGTCCACACCTCGGCTGTCCACACTGTCCACACCTCGGCTGTCCGTACTGTCCATACCTCGGCTATCCACACCTCGGCTGTCTACACTGTCCACACCTCGGCTGTCCGCACTGTCCATACCTCGGCTGTCCACACCACGGCTGTTCACATTGTCCACACCTCGGCTGTCTACACTGTCCACACCTCGGCTGTCCACACTGTCCACACCTCGGCTGTCTACACTGTCCACACCTCGGCTGTCCGCACTGTCCACACCTGGGCTGTCCGCACTGTCCATACCTCGGTTGTCTACACTGTCCACACCTCGGCTGTCCGTACTTTCCACACCTCGGCTGTCCGCGCTGTCAATACCTCGGCTGTCCACACTGTCCATACCTCGGCTGTCCACACTGTCCACACCTCGGCTGTCCACACTGTCCACACCTCGACTGTCCACAATGTCCATACCTCGGTTGTCCACACTGTCCATGCATCGGCTGTCCACACTGTCCACAACTCGGCTGTCCACACTGTCCACACCTCGGCTGTCCACACTGTCCACACCTCGGCTGTCCGCACTGTCCATACCTCGGCTGTCCGTACTGTCCACACCACGGCTGTCCGTACTGTCCACACCTCGGCTGTCCGCACTGTCCATACCTCGGCTGTCCACACTGTCCATACCTCGGCTGTCCACACTGTCCACACCTCGGCTGTCCACAATGTCCACACTGTCCACACCTCGACTGTCCACACTGTCCATACCTCGGCTGTCCACACTGTCCACACCTCGGCTGTCCACACTGTCCACACTGCCCATACCTCGGCTGTCTACACTGTCCACACCTCGGCTGTCCGCACTGCCCATACCTCGGCTGTCCACACCTCGGCTGTCCACACTGTCCACACCTCGGCTGTCCGCACTGTCCATACCTCGGCTGTCCACACCTCGGCCGTCTACACTGTCCACACCTCGGCTGTCCGCACCGTCCATACCTCGGCTGTCCACACCACGGCTGTTCACATTGTCCACACCTCGGCTGTCTACGCTGTCCACACCTCGTCTGTCCACACTGTCCACACCTCGGCTGTCCGCACTTTCCACACCTCGGCTGTCCGCACTGTCCATACCTCGGCTGTCCGCACTGTCGATACATCGGCTGTTCACACTGTCCATACCTCGGCTCTCCACATTGTCCACACCTCGGCTGTCCGCACTGTCCATACATCGGCTGTCCGCACTGTCCATACCACGGCTGTCTACACTGTCCACACCTCGGCTGTCCGCACTGTCCACACCTCGGCTGTCCGCGCTGTCCACACCTCGGCTGTCCGCGCTGTCCATACCTCGGCTGTCCGATGTCCACACCTCGGCTGTCCACACTGTCCATACCTCGGCTGTCCACACTGTCCATACCTCGGTTGTCCACACTGTCCATACCTCGGCTCTCCACACTGTCCAAACCTCGGCTGTTCGCAATGTCCAAACCTCGGCTGTCCACACTGTCCACACTGCCCATACCTCGTCTGTCTACACTGTCCACACCTCGGCTGTCCGCACTGCCCATACCTCCGCTGTCCACACCTCGGCTGTCCACACTGTCCACACCTCGGCTGTCCGCACTGTCCATACCTCGGCTGTCCGTACTGTCCACACCACGGCTGTCCGTACTGTCCACACCTCGGCTGTCCGCACTGTCCATACCTCGGCTGTCCACACTGTCCATACCTCGGCTGTCCACACTGTCCACACCTCGGCTGTCCACACTGTCCACACTGTCCACACCTCGACTGTCCACACTGTCCATACCTCGGCTGTCCACACTGTCCACACCTCGGCTGTCCACACTGTCCGCACTGCCCATACCTCGGCTGTCCACACCTCGGCTGTCCACACTGTCCAAACCTCGGCTGTCCGCACTGTCCATACCTCGGCTGTCCACACCTCGGCTGTCTACACTGTCCACACCTCGGCTGTCCGCACTGTCCATACCTCGGCTGTCCACACCACGGCTGTTCACATTGTCCACACCTCGGCTGTCTACACTGTCCACACCTCGGCTGTCCACACTGTCCACACCTCGGCTGTCCACACTGTCCACACCTCGGCTGTCCGCACTGTCCACACCTGGGCTGTCCGCACTGTCCATACCTCGGCTGTCTACACTGTCCACACCTCGGCTGTCCGCGCTGTCCATACCTCGGCTGTCCACACCTCGGCTGTCTACACTGTCCACACCTGGCTGTGCGCACTGTCCATACCTCGGCTGTCCACACCACGGCTGTTCACATTGTCCACACCTCGGCTGTCTACACTGTCCACACCTCGGCTGTCCGTACTTTCCACACCTCGGCTGTCCACACTTTCCGCACTGCCCATACCTCGGCTGTCCACACCTCGGCTGTCCACACTGTCCACACCTCGGCTGTCCGCGCTGTCCATACCTCGGCTGTCCACACCTCGGCTGTCTACACTGTCCACACCTCGGCTGTCCGCACTGTCCATACCTCGGCTGTCCACACCACGGCTGTTCACATTGTCCACACCTCGGCTGTCTACACTGTCCACACCTCGGCTGTCCACACTGTCCACACCTCGGCTGTCCACACTGTCCTCACCACGGCTGTCCGTACTGTCCACACCTCGGCTGTCCGCACTGTCCATACCTCGGCTGTCCACACTGTCCATACCTCGGCTGTCCAAACTGTCCACACCTCGGCTGTCCACACTGTCCACACTGTCCACACCTCGACTGTCCACACTGTCCATACCTCGGCTGTCCACACTGTCCACACCTCGGCTGTCCACACTGTCCACACTGCCCATACCTCGGCTGTCTACACTGTCCACACCTCGGCTGTCCGCACTGCCCATACCTCCGCTGTCCACACCTCGGCTGTCCACACTGTCCACACCTCGGCTGTCCGCACTGTCCATACCTCGGCTGTCCACACCTCGGCCGTCTACACTGTCCACACCTCGGCTGTCCGCACCGTCCATACCTCGGCTGTCCACACCACGGCTGTTCACATTGTCCACACCTCGGCTGTCTACGCTGTCCACACCTCGTCTGTCCACACTGTCCACACCTCGGCTGTCCGCACTTTCCACACCTCGGCTGTCCGCACTGTCCATACCTCGGCTGTCCGCACTGTCGATACATCGGCTGTTCACACTGTCCATACCTCGGCTCTCCACATTGTCCACACCTCGGCTGTCCGCACTGTCCATACATCGGCTGTCCGCACTGTCCATACCACGGCTGTCTACACTGTCCACACCTCGGCTGTCCGCACTGTCCACACCTCGGCTGTCCGCGCTGTCCACACCTCGGCTGTCCGCGCTGTCCATACCTCGGCTGTCCGATGTCCACACCTCGGCTGTCCACACTGTCCATACCTCGGCTGTCCACACTGTCCATACCTCGGTTGTCCACACTGTCCATACCTCGGCTCTCCACACTGTCCAAACCTCGGCTGTTCGCAATGTCCAAACCTCGGCTGTCCACACTGTCCACACTGCCCATACCTCGTCTGTCTACACTGTCCACACCTCGGCTGTCCGCACTGCCCATACCTCCGCTGTCCACACCTCGGCTGTCCACACTGTCCACACCTCGGCTGTCCGCACTGTCCATACCTCGGCTGTCCGTACTGTCCACACCACGGCTGTCCGTACTGTCCACACCTCGGCTGTCCGCACTGTCCATACCTCGGCTGTCCACACTGTCCATACCTCGGCTGTCCACACTGTCCACACCTCGGCTGTCCACACTGTCCACACTGTCCACACCTCGACTGTCCACACTGTCCATACCTCGGCTGTCCACACTGTCCACACCTCGGCTGTCCACACTGTCCGCACTGCCCATACCTCGGCTGTCCACACCTCGGCTGTCCACACTGTCCAAACCTCGGCTGTCCGCACTGTCCATACCTCGGCTGTCCACACCTCGGCTGTCTACACTGTCCACACCTCGGCTGTCCGCACTGTCCATACCTCGGCTGTCCACACCACGGCTGTTCACATTGTCCACACCTCGGCTGTCTACACTGTCCACACCTCGGCTGTCCACACTGTCCACACCTCGGCTGTCCACACTGTCCACACCTCGGCTGTCCGCACTGTCCACACCTGGGCTGTCCGCACTGTCCATACCTCGGCTGTCTACACTGTCCACACCTCGGCTGTCCGCGCTGTCCATACCTCGGCTGTCCACACCTCGGCTGTCTACACTGTCCACACCTGGCTGTGCGCACTGTCCATACCTCGGCTGTCCACACCACGGCTGTTCACATTGTCCACACCTCGGCTGTCTACACTGTCCACACCTCGGCTGTCCGTACTTTCCACACCTCGGCTGTCCACACTTTCCGCACTGCCCATACCTCGGCTGTCCACACCTCGGCTGTCCACACTGTCCACACCTCGGCTGTCCGCGCTGTCCATACCTCGGCTGTCCACACCTCGGCTGTCTACACTGTCCACACCTCGGCTGTCCGCACTGTCCATACCTCGGCTGTCCACACCACGGCTGTTCACATTGTCCACACCTCGGCTGTCTACACTGTCCACACCTCGGCTGTCCACACTGTCCACACCTCGGCTGTCCACACTGTCCTCACCACGGCTGTCCGTACTGTCCACACCTCGGCTGTCCGCACTGTCCATACCTCGGCTGTCCACACTGTCCATACCTCGGCTGTCCAAACTGTCCACACCTCGGCTGTCCACACTGTCCACACTGTCCACACCTCGACTGTCCACACTGTCCATACCTCGGCTGTCCACACTGTCCACACCTCGGCTGTCCACACTGTCCACACTGCCCATACCTCGGCTGTCTACACTGTCCACACCTCGGCTGTCCGCACTGCCCATACCTCCGCTGTCCACACCTCGGCTGTCCACACTGTCCACACCTCGGCTGTCCGCACTGTCCATACCTCGGCTGTCCACACCTCGGCTGTCTACACTGTCCACACCTCGGCTGTCCGCGCTGTCCATACCTCGGCTGTCCACACTGTCCATACCTCGGCTGTCCACACTGTCCACACCTCGGATGTCCACACTGTCCACACTGTCCACACCTCGACTGTCCACACTGTCCATACCTCGGCTGTCCACACTGTCCACACCTCGGCTGTCCACACTGTCCACACTGCCCATACCTCGGCTGTCTACACTGTCCACACCTCGGCTGTCCGCACTGCCCATACCTCGGCTGTCCACACCTCGGCTGTCCACACTGTCCACACCTCGGCTGTCCGCACTGTCCATACCTCGGCTGTCCACACCTCGGCTGTCTACACTGTCCACACCTCGGCTGTCCGCACTGTCCATACCTCGGCTGTCCACACCACGGCTGTTCACTTTGTCCACACCTCGGCTGTCCGCTCTGTCCATACCTGGGCTGTCCACACTGTCCACACCTCGGCTGTCCACACTGTCCACACTGTCCACACCTCGACTGTCCACACTGTCCATACCTCGGCTGTCCACACTGTCCACACCTCGGCTGTCCACACTGTCCGCACTGCCCATACCTCGGCTGTCCACACCTCGGCTGTCCACACTGTCCAAACCTCGGCTGTCCGCACTGTCCATACCTCGGCTGTCCACACCTCGGCTGTCTACACTGTCCACACCTCGGCTGTCCGCACTGTCCATACCTCGGCTGTCCACACCACGGCTGTTCACATTGTCCACACCTCGGCTGTCTACACTGTCCACACCTCGGCTGTCCACACTGTCCACACCTCGGCTGTCCACACTGTCCACACCTCGGCTGTCCGCACTGTCCACACCTGGGCTGTCCGCACTGTCCATACCTCGGCTGTCTACACTGTCCACACCTCGGCTGTCCGTACTTTCCACACCTCGGCTGTCCACACTTTCCGCACTGCCCATACCTCGGCTGTCCACACCTCGGCTGTCCACACTGTCCACACCTCGGCTGTCCGCGCTGTCCATATTTCGGCTGTCCACACCTCGGCTGTCTACACTGTCCACACCTCGGCTGTCCGCACTGTCCATACCTCGGCTGTCCACACCACGGCTGTTCACATTGTCCACACCTCGGCTGTCTACACTGTCCACACCTCGGCTGTCCACACTGTCCACACCCCGGCTGTCCACACTGTCCACACCTCGGCTGTCCGCACTGTCCACACCTGGGCTGTCCGCCCTGTCCATACCTCGGCTGTCTACACTGTCCACACCTCGGCTGTCCGTACTTTCCACACCTCGGCTGTCCGCGCTGTCCATACCTCGGCTGTCCACACTGTCCATACCTCGGCTGTCCACACTGTCCACACCTCGGCTGTCCACACTGTCCATACTTCGACTGTCCACAATGTCCATACCTCGGTTGTCCACACTGTCCATGCATCGGCTGTCCACACTGTCAACAACTCGGCTTTCCACACTGTCCACATCTTGGCTGTCCACACTGTCCACACCTCGGCTGTCCGCACTGTCCATACCTCGGCTGTCCACACTGTCCACACCACGGCTGTCCGTACTGTCCACACCTCGGCTGTCTACACTGTCCACACTTCGGCTGTCCACACTGTCCACACCTCGGCTGTCCACACTGTCCACACCTCGGCTGTCCGCACTGTCCACACCTGGGCTGTCCGCACTGTCCATACCTCGGCTGTCTACACTGTCCACACCTCGGCTGTCCGTACTTTCCACACCTCGGCTGTCCACACTTTCCGCACTGCCCATACCTCGGCTGTCCACACCTCGGCTGTCCACACTGTCCACACCTCGGCTGTCCGCGCTGTCCATACCTCGGCTGTCCACACCTCGGCTGTCTACACTGTCCACACCTCGGCTGTCCGCACTGTCCATACCTCGGCTGTCCACACCACGGCTGTTCACATTGTCCACACCTCGGCTGTCTACACTGTCCACACCTCGGCTGTCCACACTGTCCACACCTCGGCTGTCCACACTGTCCACACCTCGGCTGTCCGCACTGTCCACACCTGGGCTGTCCGCCCTGTCCATACCTCGGCTGTCTACACTGTCCACACCTCGGCTGTCCGTACTTTCCACACCTCGGCTGTCCGCGCTGTCCATACCTCGGCTGTCCACACTGTCCATACCTCGGCTGTCCACACTGTCCACACCTCGGCTGTCCACACTGTCCATACCTCGACTGTCCACAATGTCCATACCTCGGTTGTCCACACTGTCCATGCATCGGCTGTCCACACTCTCAACAACTCGGCTTTCCACACTGTCCACATCTTGGCTGTCCACACTGTCCACACCTCGGCTGTCCGCACTGTCCATACCTCGGCTGTCCACACTGTCCACACCACGGCTGTCCGTACTGTCCACACCTCGGCTGTCCGCACTGTCCATACCTCGGCTGTCCACACTGTCCATACCTCGGCTGTCCACACTGTCCACACCTCGGCTGTCCACACTGTCCACACTGTCCACACCTCGACTGTCCACACTGTCCATACCTCGGCTGTCCACACTGTCCACACCTCGGCTGTCCACACTGTCCACACTGCCCATACCTCGGCTGTCTACACTGTCCACACCTCGGCTGTCCGCCCTGCCCATACCTCGGCTGTCCACACCTCGGCTGTCTACACTGTCCACACCACGGCTGTCCGCACTGTCCATACCTCGGCTGTCCACACCTCGGCTGTCTACACTGTCCACACCTCGGCTGTCCGCACTGTCCATACCTCGGCTGTCCACACCACGGCTGTTCACTTTGTCCACACCTCGGCTGTCCGCTCTGTCCATACCTGGGCTGTCCACACTGTCCACACCTCGGCTGTCCACACTGTCCACACTGTCCACACCTCGACTGTCCACACTGTCCATACCTCGGCTGTCCACACTGTCCACACCTCGGCTGTCCACACTGTCCGCACTGCCCATACCTCGGCTGTCCACACCTCGGCTGTCCACACTGTCCAAACCTCGGCTGTCCGCACTGTCCATACCTCGGCTGTCCACACCTCGGCTGTCTACACTGTCCACACCTCGGCTGTCCGCACTGTCCATACCTCGGCTGTCCACACCACGGCTGTTCACATTGTCCACACCTCGGCTGTCTACATTGTCCACACCTCGGCTGTCCACACTGTCCACACCTCGGCTGTCCACACTGTCCACACCTCGGCTGTCCGCACTGTCCACACCTGGGCTGTCCGCACTGTCCATACCTCGGCTGTCTACACTGTCCACACCTCGGCTGTCCGTACTTTCCACACCTCGGCTGTCCACACTTTCCGCACTGCCCATACCTCGGCTGTCCACACCTCGGCTGTCCACACTGTCCACACCTCGGCTGTCCGCGCTGTCCATACCTCGGCTGTCCACACCTCGGCTGTCTACACTGTCCACACCTGGCTGTCCGCACTGTCCATACCTCGGCTGTCCACACCACGGCTGTTCACATTGTCCACACCTCGGCTGTCTACACTGTCCACACCTCGGCTGTCCACACTGTCCACACCTCGGCTGTCCACACTGTCCACACCTCGGCTGTCCGCACTGTCCACACCTGGGCTGTCCGCCCTGTCCATACCTCGGCTGTCTACACTGTCCACACCTCGGCTGTCCGTACTTTCCACACCTCGGCTGTCCGCGCTGTCCATACCTCGGCTGTCCACACTGTCCATACCTCGGCTGTCCACACTGTCCACACCTCGGCTGTCCACACTGTCCATACCTCGACTGTCCACAATGTCCATACCTCGGTTGTCCACACTGTCCATGCATCGGCTGTCCACACTGTCAACAACTCGGCTTTCCACACTGTCCACATCTTGGCTGTCCACACTGTCCACACCTCGGCTGTCCGCACTGTCCATACCTCGGCTGTCCACACTGTCCACACCACGGCTGTCCGTACTGTCCACACCTCGGCTGTCCGCACTGTCCATACCTCGGCTGTCCACACTGTCCATACCTCGGCTGTCCACACTGTCCACACCTCGGCTGTCCACACTGTCCACACTGTCCACACCTCGACTGTCCACACTGTTCATACCTCGGCTGTCCACACTGTCCACACCTCGGCTGTCCACACTGTCCACACTGCCCATACCTCGGCTGTCTACACTGTCCACATCTCGGCTGTCCGCACTGCCCATACCTCGGCTGTCCACACCTCGGCTGTCCACACTGTCCACACCTCGGCTGTCCGCACTGTCCATACCTCGGCTGTCCACACCTCGGCTGTCTACACTGTCCACACCTCGGCTGTCCGCACTGTCCATACCTCGGCTGTCCACACTGTCCATACCTCGGCTGTCCACACTGTCCACACCTCGGCTGTCCACACTGTCCACACTGTCCACACCTCGACTGTCCACACTGTCCATACCTCGGCTGTCCACACTGTCCACACCTCGGCTGTCCACACTGTCCACACTGCCCATACCTCGGCTGTCTACACTGGCCACACCTCGGCTGTCCGCACTGCCCATACCTCGGCTGTCCACACCTCGGCTGTCCACACTGTCCACACCTCGGCTGTCCGCACTGTCCATACCTCGGCTGTCCACACCTCGGCTGTCTACACTGTCCACACCTCGGCTGTCCGCACTGTCCATACCTCGGCTGTCCACACCACGGCTGTTCACTTTGTCCACACCTCGGCTGTCTACACTGTCCACACCTCGGCTGTCTACACTGTCCACACCTCGGCTGTCTACACTGTCCAAAGCTCGGCTGTCCGCTCTGTCCATACCTGGGCTGTCCGCACTGTCCATACCTCGGCTGTCTACACTGTCCACACCTCGGCTGTCCGCACTGTCCACACCTGGGCTGTCCGCACTGTCCACACCTCGGCTGTCTACACTGTCCACACCTCGGCTGTCCGTACTGTCCACACATCGGCTGTCCGCACTGTCCATACGCCGGCTGTCCACACCACGGCTGTCCGCACTGTCCATACCTCGGCTGTCCACACTGTCCATACCTCGGCTGTCCACACTGACCACACTGTCCACACCTCGACTGTCCACACTGTCCATACCTCGGCTGTCCACACTGTCCACACCACGGCTGTTCACATTGTCCACACCTCGGCTGTCTACACTGTCCACACCTCGGCTGTCCACACTGTCCACACCTCGGCTGTCCACACTGTCCACACCTCGGCTGTCCGCACTGTCCACACCTGGGCTGTCCGCACTGTCCATACCTCGGCTGTCTACACTGTCCACACCTCGGCTGTCCGTACTTTCCACACCTCGGCTGTCCATACTTTCCGCACTGCCCATACCTCGGCTGTCCACACCTCGGCTGTCCACACTGTCCACACCTCGGCTGTCCGCGCTGTCCATACCTCGGCTGTCCACACCTCGGCTGTCTACACTGTCCACACCTCGGCTGTCCGCACTGTCCATACCTCGGCTGTCCACACCACGGCTGTTCACATTGTCCACACCTCGGCTGTCTACACTGTCCACACCTCGGCTGTCCACACTGTCCACACCTCGGCTGTCCACACTGTCCACACCTCGTCTGTCCGCACTGTCCACACCTGGGCTGTCCGCCCTGTCCATACCTCGGCTGTCTACACTGTCCACACCTCGGCTGTCCGTACTTTCCACACCTCGGCTGTCCGCGCTGTCCATACCTCGGCTGTCCACACTGTCCATACCTCGGCTGTCCACACTGTCCACACCTCGGCTGTCCACACTGTCCATACCTCGACTGTCCACAATGTCCATACCTCGGTTGTCCACACTGTCCATGCATCGGCTCTCCACACTGTCAACAACTCGGCTTTCCACACTGTCCACATCTTGGCTGTCCACACTGTCCACACCTCGGCTGTCCGCACTGTCCATACCTCGGCTGTCCACACTGTCCACACCACGGCTGTCCGTACTGTCCACACCTCGGCTGTCTACACTGTCCACACCTCGGCTGTCCACACTGTCCACACCTCGGCTGTCCACACTGTCCACACCTCGGCTGTCCGCACTGTCCACACCTGGGCTGTCCGCACTGTCCATACCTCGGCTGCCTACACTGTCCACACCTCGGCTGTCCGTACTTTCCACACCTCGGCTGTCCACACTTTCCGCACTGCCCATACCTCGGCTGCCCACACCTCGGCTGTCCACACTGTCTACACCTCGGCTGTCCGCGCTGTCCATACCTCGGCTGTCCACACCTCGGCTGTCTACACTGTCCACACCTCGGCTGTCCGCACTGTCAATACCTCGGCTGTCCACACCACGGCTGTTCACATTGTCCACACCTCGGCTGTCTACACTGTCCACACCTCGGCTGTCCACACTGTCCACACCTCGGCTGTCCACACTGTCCACACCTCGGCTGTCCGCATTGTCCACACCTGGGCTGTCCGCCCTGTCCATACCTCGGCTGTCTACACTGTCCACACCTCGGCTGTCCGTACTTTCCACACCTCGGCTGTCCGCGCTGTCCATACCTCGGCTGTCCACACTGTCCATACCTCGGCTGTCCACACCACGGCTGTTCACATTGTCCACACCTCGGCTGTCTACACTGTCCACACCTCGGCTGTCCACACTGTCCACACCTCGGCTGTCCACACTGTCCACACCTCGGCTGTCCGCACTGTCCACACCTGGGCTGTCCGCCCTGTCCATACCTCGGCTGTCTACACTGTCCACACCTCGGCTGTCCGTACTTTCCACACCTCGGCTGTCCGCGCTGTCCATACCTCGGCTGTCCACACTGTCCATACCTCGGCTGTCCACACTGTCCACACCTCGGCTGTCCACACTGTCCATACCTCGACTGTCCACAATGTCCATACCTCGGTTGTCCACACTGTCCATGCATCGGCTGTCCACACTGTCAACAACTCGGCTTTCCACACTGTCCACATCTTGGCTGTCCACACTGTCCACACCTCGGCTGTCCGCACTGTCCATACCTCGGCTGTCCACACTGTCCACACCACGGCTGTCCGTACTGTCCACACCTCGGCTGTCCGCACTGTCCATACCTCGGCTGTCCACACTGTCCATACCTCGGCTGTCCACACTGTCCACACCTCGGCTGTCCACACTGTCCACACTGTCCACACCTCGACTGTCCACACTGTCCATACCTCGGCTGTCCACACTGTCCACACCTCGGCTGTCCACACTGTCCACAGTGCCCATACCTCGGCTGTCTACACTGTCCACACCTCGGCTGTCCGCACTGCCCATACCTCGGCTGTCCACACCTCGGCTGTCCACACTGTCCACACCTCGGCTGTCCGCACTGTCCATACCTCGGCTGTCCACACCTCGGCTGTCTACACTGTCCACACCTCGGCTGTCCGCACTGTCCATACCTCGGCTGTCCACACTGTCCATACCTCGGCTGTCCGCACTGTCCACACCTCGGCTGTCCACACTGTCCACACTGTCCACACCTCGACTGTCCACACTGTCCATACCTCGGCTGTCCACACTGTCCACACCTCGGCTGTCCACACTGTCCACACTGCCCATACCTCGGCTGTCTACACTGTCCACACCTCGGCTGTCCGCACTGCCCATACCTCGGCTGTCCACACCTCGGCTGTCCACACTGTCCACACCTCGGCTGTCCGCACTGTCCATACCTCGGCTGTCCACACCTCGGCTGTCTACACTGTCCACACCTCGGCTGTCCGCACTGTCCATACCTCGGCTGTCCACACCACGGCTGTTCACTTTGTCCACACCTCGGCTGTCTACACTGTCCACACCTCGGCTGTCTACACTGTCCACACCTCGGCTGTCTACACTGTCCACACCTCGGCTGTCCGCTCTGTCCATACCTGGGCTGTCCGCACTGTCCATACCTCGGCTGTCTACACTGTCCACACCTCGGCTGTCCGCACTGTCCACACCTGGGCTGTCCGCACTGTCCACACCTCGGCTGTCTACACTGTCCACACCTCGGCTGTCCGTACTGTCCACACATCGGCTGTCCGCACTGTCCATACGCCGGCTGTCCACACCACGGCTGTCCGCACTGTCCATACCTCGGCTGTCCACACTGTCCATACCTCGGCTGTCCACACTGACCACACTGTCCACACCTCGACTGTCCACACTGTCCATACCTCGGCTGTCCACACTGTCCACACCACGGCTGTTCACATTGTCCACACCTCGGCTGTCTACACTGTCCACACCTCGGCTGTCCACACTGTCCACACCTCGGCTGTCCACACTGTCCACACCTCGGCTGTCCGCACTGTCCACACCTGGGCTGTCCGCACTGTCCATACCTCGGCTGTCTACACTGTCCACACCTCGGCTGTCCGTACTTTCCACACCTCGGCTGTCCACACTTTCCGCACTGCCCATACCTCGGCTGTCCACACCTCGGCTGTCCACACTGTCCACACCTCGGCTGTCCGCGCTGTCCATACCTCGGCTGTCCACACCTCGGCTGTCTACACTGTCCACACCTCGGCTGTCCGCACTGTCCATACCTCGGCTGTCCACACCACGGCTGTTCACATTGTCCACACCTCGGCTGTCTACACTGTCCACACCTCGGCTGTCCACACTGTCCACACCTCGGCTGTCCACACTGTCCACACCTCGTCTGTCCGCACTGTCCACACCTGGGCTGTCCGCCCTGTCCATACCTCGGCTGTCTACACTGTCCACACCTCGGCTGTCCGTACTTTCCACACCTCGGCTGTCCGCGCTGTCCATACCTCGGCTGTCCACACTGTCCATACCTCGGCTGTCCACACTGTCCACACCTCGGCTGTCCACACTGTCCATACCTCGACTGTCCACAATGTCCATACCTCGGTTGTCCACACTGTCCATGCATCGGCTGTCCACACTGTCAACAACTCGGCTTTCCACACTGTCCACATCTTGGCTGTCCACACTGTCCACACCTCGGCTGTCCGCACTGTCCATACCTCGGCTGTCCACACTGTCCACACCACGGCCGTCCGTACTGTCCACACCTCGGCTGTCTACACTGTCCACACCTCGGCTGTCCACACTGTCCACACCTCGGCTGTCCACACTGTCCACACCTCGGCTGTCCGCACTGTCCACACCTGGGCTGTCCGCACTGTCCATACCTCGGCTGTCTACACTGTCCACACCTCGGCTGTCCGTACTTTCCACACCTCGGCTGTCCACACTTTCCGCACTGCCCATACCTCGGCTGTCCACACCTCGGCTGTCGACACTGTCCACACCTCGGCTGTCCGCGCTGTCCATACCTCGGCTGTCCACACCTCGGCTGTCTACACTGTCCACACCTCGGCTGTCCGCACTGTCCATACCTCGGCTGTCCACACCACGGCTGTTCACATTGTCCACACCTCGGCTGTCTACACTGTCCACACCTCGGCTGTCCACACTATCCACACCTCGGCTGTCCACACTGTCCACACCTCGGCTGTCCGCACTGTCCACACCTGGGCTGTCCGCCCTGTCCATACCTCGGCTGTCTACACTGTCCACACCTCGGCTGTCCGTACTTTCCACACCTCGGCTGTCCGCGCTGTCCATACCTCGGCTGTCCACACTGTCCATACCTCGGCTGTCCACACTGTCCACACCTCGGCTGTCCACACTGTCCACACTGTCCACACCTCGACTGTCCACACTGTCCATACCTCGGCTGTCCACACTGTCCACACCTCGGCTGTCCACACTGTCCACACTGCCCATACCTCGGCTGTCTACACTGTCCACACCTCGGCTGTCCGCACTGCCCATACCTCGGCTGTCCACACCTCGGCTGTCCACACTGTCCACACCTCGGCTGTCCGCACTGTCCATACCTCGGCTGTCCACACCTCGGCTGTCTACACTGTCCACACCTCGGCTGTCCGCACTGTCCATACCTCGGCTGTCCACACTGTCCATACCTCGGCTGTCCACACTGTCCACACCTCGGCTGTCCACACTGTCCACACTGTCCACACCTCGACTGTCCACACTGTCCATACCTCGGCTGTCCACACTGTCCACACCTCGGCTGTCCACACTGTCCACACTGCCCATACCTCGGCTGTCTACACTGTCCACACCTCGGCTGTCCGCACTGCCCATACCTCGGCTGTCCACACCTCGGCTGTCCACACTGTCCACACCTCGGCTGTCCACACCTCGGCTGTCTACACTGTCCACACCTGGGCTGTCCGCCCTGTCCATACCTCGGCTGTCTACACTGTCCACACCTCGGCTGTCCGTACTTTCCACACCTCGGCTGTCCGCGCTGTCCATACCTCGGCTGTCCACACTGTCCATACCTCGGCTGTCCACACCACGGCTGTTCACATTGTCCACACCTCGGCTGTCTACACTGTCCACACCTCGGCTGTCCACACTGTCCACACCTCGGCTGTCCACACTGTCCACACCTCGGCTGTCCGCACTGTCCACACCTGGGCTGTCCGCCCTGTCCATACCTCGGCTGTCTACACTGTCCACACCTCGGCTGTCCGTACTTTCCACACCTCGGCTGTCCGCGCTGTCCATACCTCGGCTGTCCACACTGTCCATACCTCGGCTGTCCACACTGTCCACACCTCGGCTGTCCACACTGTCCATACCTCGACTGTCCACAATGTCCATACCTCGGTTGTCCACACTGTCCATGCATCGGCTGTCCACACTGTCAACAACTCGGCTTTCCACACTGTCCACATCTTGGCTGTCCACACTGTCCACACCTCGGCTGTCCGCACTGTCCATACCTCGGCTGTCCACACTGTCCACACCACGGCTGTCCGTACTGTCCACACCTCGGCTGTCCGCACTGTCCATACCTCGGCTGTCCACACTGTCCATACCTCGGCTGTCCACACTGTCCACACCTCGGCTGTCCACACTGTCCACACTGTCCACACCTCGACTGTCCACACTGTCCATACCTCGGCTGTCCACACTGTCCACACCTCGGCTGTCCACACTGTCCACACTGCCCATACCTCGGCTGTCTACACTGTCCACACCTCGGCTGTCCGCACTGCCCATACCTCGGCTGTCCACACCTCGGCTGTCCACACTGTCCACACCTCGGCTGTCCGCACTGTCCATACCTCGGCTGTCCACACCTCGGCTGTCTACACTGTCCACACCTCGGCTGTCCGCACTGTCCATACCTCGGCTGTCCACACTGTCCATACCTCGGCTGTCCGCACTGTCCACACCTCGGCTGTCCACACTGTCCACACTGTCCACACCTCGACTGTCCACACTGTCCATACCTCGGCTGTCCACACTGTCCACACCTCGGCTGTCCACACTGTCCACACTGCCCATACCTCGGCTGTCTACACTGTCCACACCTCGGCTGTCCGCACTGCCCATACCTCGGCTGTCCACACCTCGGCTGTCCACACTGTCCACACCTCGGCTGTCCGCACTGTCCATAACTCGGCTGTCCACACCTCGGCTGTCTACACTGTCCACACCTCGGCTGTCCGCACTGTCCATACCTCGGCTGTCCACACCACGGCTGTTCACTTTGTCCAAACCTCGGCTGTCTACACTGTCCACACCTCGGCTGTCTACACTGTCCACACCTCGGCTGTCTACACTGTCCACACCTCGGCTGTCCGCTCTGTCCATACCTGGGCTGTCCGCACTGTCCATACCTCGGCTGTCTACACTGTCCACACCTCGGCTGTCCGCACTGTCCACACCTGGGCTGTCCGCACTGTCCACACCTCGGCTGTCTACACTGTCCACACCTCGGCTGTCCGTACTGTCCACACATCGGCTGTCCGCACTGTCCATACGCCGGCTGTCCACACCACGGCTGTCCGCACTGTCCATACCTCGGCTGTCCACACTGTCCATACCTCGGCTGTCCACACTGACCACACTGTCCACACCTCGACTGTCCACACTGTCCATACCTCGGCTGTCCACACTGTCCACACCACGGCTGTTCACATTGTCCACACCTCGGCTGTCTACACTGTCCACACCTCGGCTGTCCACACTGTCCACACCTCGGCTGTCCACACTGTCCACACCTCGGCTGTCCGCACTGTCCACACCTGGGCTGTCCGCACTGTCCATACCTCGGCTGTCTACACTGTCCACACCTCGGCTGTCCGTACTTTCCACACCTCGGCTGTCCACACTTTCCGCACTGCCCATACCTCGGCTGTCCACACCTCGGCTGTCCACACTGTCCACACCTCGGCTGTCCGCGCTGTCCATACCTCGGCTGTCCACACCTCGGCTGTCTACACTGTCCACACCTCGGCTGTCCGCACTGTCCATACCTCGGCTGTCCACACCACGGCTGTTCACATTGTCCACACCTCGGCTGTCTACACTGTCCACACCTCGGCTGTCCACACTGTCCACACCTCGGCTGTCCACACTGTCCACACCTCGGCTGTCCGCACTGTCCACACCTGGGCTGTCCGCCCTGTCCATACCTCGGCTGTCTACACTGTCCACACCTCGGCTGTCCGTACTTTCCACACCTCGGCTGTCCGCGCTGTCCATACCTCGGCTGTCCCCACTGTCCATACCTCGGCTGTCCACACTGTCCACACCTCGGCTGTCCACACTGTCCATACCTCGACTGTCCACAATGTCCATACCTCGGTTGTCCACACTGTCCATGCATCGGCTGTCCACACTGTCAACAACTCGGCTTTCCACACTGTCCACATCTTGGCTGTCCACACTGTCCACACCTCGGCTGTCCGCACTGTCCATACCTCGGCTGTCCACACTGTCCACACCACGGCCGTCCGTACTGTCCACACCTCGGCTGTCTACACTGTCCACACCTCGGCTGTCCACACTGTCCACACCTCGGCTGTCCACACTGTCCACACCTCGGCTGTCCGCACTGTCCACACCTGGGCTGTCCGCACTGTCCATACCTCGGCTGTCTACACTGTCCACACCTCGGCTGTCCGTACTTTCCACACCTCGGCTGTCCACACTTTCCGCACTGCCCATACCTCGGCTGTCCACACCTCGGCTGTCGACACTGTCCACACCTCGGCTGTCCGCGCTGTCCATACCTCGGCTGTCCACACCTCGGCTGTCTACACTGTCCACACCTCGGCTGTCCGCACTGTCCATACCTCGGCTGTCCACACCACGGCTGTTCACATTGTCCACACCTCGGCTGTCTACACTGTCCACACCTCGGCTGTCCACACTATCCACACCTCGGCTGTCCACACTGTCCACACCTCGGCTGTCCGCACTGTCCACACCTGGGCTGTCCGCCCTGTCCATACCTCGGCTGTCTACACTGTCCACACCTCGGCTGTCCGTACTTTCCACACCTCGGCTGTCCGCGCTGTCCATACCTCGGCTGTCCACACTGTCCATACCTCGGCTGTCCACACTGTCCACACCTCGGCTGTCCACACTGTCCACACTGTCCACACCTCGACTGTCCACACTGTCCATACCTCGGCTGTCCACACTGTCCACACCTCGGGTGTCCACACTGTCCACACTGCCCATACCTCGGCTGTCTACACTGTCCACACCTCGGCTGTCCGCACTGCCCATACCTCGGCTGTCCACACCTCGGCTGTCCACACTGTCCACACCTCGGCTGTCCGCACTGTCCATACCTCGGCTGTCCACACCTCGGCTGTCTACACTGTCCACACCTCGGCTGTCCGCACTGTCCATACCTCGGCTGTCCACACTGTCCATACCTCGGCTGTCCACACTGTCCACACCTCGGCTGTCCACACTGTCCACACTGTCCACACCTCGACTGTCCACACTGTCCATACCTCGGCTGTCCACACTGTCCACACCTCGGCTGTCCACACTGTCCACACTGCCCATACCTCGGCTGTCTACACTGTCCACACCTCGGCTGTCCGCACTGCCCATACCTCGGCTGTCCACACCTCGGCTGTCCACACTGTCCACACCTCGGCTGTCCGCACTGTCCATACCTCGGCTGTCCACACCTCGGCTGTCTACACTGTCCACACCTCGGCTGTCCGCACTGTCCATACCTCGGCTGTCCACACCACGGCTATTCACTTTGTCCACACCTCGGCTGTCCGCTCTGTCCATACCTGGGCTGTCCACACTGTCCACACCTCGGCTGTCCACACTGTCCACACTGTCCACACCTCGACTGTCCACACTGTCCATACCTCGGCTGTCCACACTGTCCACACCTCGGCTGTCCACACTGTCCGCACTGCCCATACCTCGGCTGTCCACACCTCGGCTGTCCACACTGTCCAAACCTCGGCTGTCCGCACTGTCCATACCTCGGCTGTCCACACCTCGGCTGTCTACACTGTCCACACCTCGGCTGTCCGCACTGTCCATACCTCGGCTGTCCACACCACGGCTGTTCACATTGTCCACACCTCGGCTGTCTACACTGTCCACACCTCGGCTGTCCACACTGTCCACACCTCGGCTGTCCACACTGTCCACACCTCGGCTGTCCGCACTGTCCACACCTGGGCTGTCCGCACTGTCCATACCTCGGCTGTCTACACTGTCCACACCTCGGCTGTCCGCGCTGTCCATACCTCGGCTGTCCACACCTCGGCTGTCTACACTGTCCACACCTGGCTGTGCGCACTGTCCATACCTCGGCTGTCCACACCACGGCTGTTCACATTGTCCACACCTCGGCTGTCTACACTGTCCACACCTCGGCTGTCCACACTGTCCACACCTCGGCTGTCCACACTGTCCACACCTCGGCTGTCCGCACTGTCCACACCTGGGCTGTCCGCCCTGTCCATACCTCGGCTGTCTACACTGTCCACACCTCGGCTGTCCGTACTTTCCACACCTCGGCTGTCCGCGCTGTCCATACCTCGGCTGTCCACACTGTCCATACCTCGGCTGTCCACACTGTCCACACCTCGGCTGTCCACACTGTCCATACCTCGACTGTCCACAATGTCCATACCTCGGTTGTCCACACTGTCCATGCATCGGCTGTCCACACTGTCAACAACTCGGCTTTCCACACTGTCCACATCTTGGCTGTCCACACTGTCCACACCTCGGCTGTCCGCACTGTCCATACCTCGGCTGTCCACACTGTCCACACCACGGCTGTCCGTACTGTCCACACCTCGGCTGTCCGCACTGTCCATACCTCGGCTGTCCACACTGTCCATAGTTGGGCTGTCCACACTGTCCACACCTCGGCTGTCCACACTGTCCACACTGTCCACGCCTCGACTGTCCACACTGTCCATACCTCGGCTGTCCACACTGTCCACACCTCGGCTGTCCACACTGTCCACACTGCCCATACCTCGGCTGTCTACACTGTCCACACCTCGGCTGTCCGCACTGCCCATACCTCGGCTGTCCACACCTCGGCTGTCCACACTGTCCACACCTCGGCTGTCCGCACTGTCCATACCTCGGCTGTCCACACCTCGGCTGTCTACACTGTCCACACCTCGGCTGTCCGCCCTGTCCATACCTCGGCTGTCCACACTGTCCATACCTCGGCTGTCCACACTGTCCACACCTCGGCTGTCCACACTGTCCACACTGTCCACACCTCGACTGTCCACACTGTCCATACCTCGGCTGTCCACACTGTCCACACCTCTGCTGTCCACACTGTCCACACTGCCCATACTTCGGCTGTCTACACTGTCCACACCTCGGCTGTCCGCACTGCCCATACCTCGGCTGTCCACACCTCGGCTGTCCACACTGTCCACACCACGGCTGTCCGCACTGTCCATACCTCGGCTGTCCACACCTCGGCTGTCTACACTGTCCACACCTCGGCTGTCCGCACTGTCCATACCTCGGCTGTCCACACCACGGCTGTTCACTTTGTCCACACCTCGGCTGTCTACACTGTCCACACCTCGGCTGTCTACACTGTCCACACCTCGGCTGTCTACACTGTCCACACCTCGGCTGTCCGCTCTGTCCATACCTGGGCTGTCCGCACTGTCCATACCTCGGCTGTCTACACTGTCCACACCTCGGCTGTCCGCACTGTCCACACCTCGGCTGTCCGCACTGTCCATACCTCGGCTGTCCACACCTCGGCTGTCTACACTGTCCACACCTCGGCTGTCCGCCCTGTCCATACCTCGGCTGTCCACACTGTCCATACCTCGGCTGTCCACACTGTCCACACCTCGGCTGTCCACACTGTCCACACTGTCCACACCTCGACTGTCCACACTGTCCATACCTCGGCTGTCCACACTGTCCACACCTCGGCTGTCCACACTGTCCACACTGCCCATACCTCGGCTGTCTACACTGTCCACACCTCGGCTGTCCGCACTGCCCATACCTCGGCTGTCCACACCTCGGCTGTCCACACTGTCCACACCACGGCTGTCCGCACTGTCCATACCTCGGCTGTCCACACCTCGGCTGTCTACACTGTCCACACCTCGGCTGTCCGCACTGTCCATACCTCGGCTGTCCACACCACGGCTGTTCACTTTGTCCACACCTCGGCTGTCTACACTGTCCACACCTCGGCTGTCTACACTGTCCACACCTCGGCTGTCTACACTGTCCACACCTCGGCTGTCCGCTCTGTCCATACCTGGGCTGTCCGCACTGTCCATACCTCGGCTGTCTACACTGTCCACACCTCGGCTGTCCGCACTGTCCACACCTCGGCTGTCCGCACTGTCCACACCTCGGCTGTCTACACTGTCCACACCTCGGCTGTCCGTACTGTCCACACATCGGCTGTCCGCACTGTCCATACGCCGGCTGTCCACACCACGGCTGTCCGCACTGTCCATACCTCGGCTGTCCACACTGTCCATACCTCGGCTGTCCACACTGTCCACACCTCGGCTGTCCACACTGACCACACTGTCCACACCTCGACTGTCCACACTGTCCATACCTCGGCTGTCCACACTGTCCACACCTCGGCTGTCCACACTGTCCACACTGCCCATACCTCGGCTGTCTACACTGTCCACACCTCGGCTGTCCGCACTGCCCATACCTCGGCTGTCCACACCTCGGCTGTCCACACTGTCCACACCTCGGCTGTCCGCACTGTCCATACCTCGGCTGTCCGTACTGTCCACACCACGGCTGTCCGTACTGTCCACACCTCGGCTGTCCGCACTGTCCATACCTCGGCTGTCCACACTGTCCATACCTCGGCTGTCCACACTGTCCACACCTGGGCTGTCCACACTGTCCACACTGTCCACACCTCGACTGTCCACACTGTCCATACCTCGGCTGTCCACACTGTCCACACCCCGGCTGTCCACACTGTCCACACTGTCCACACCTCGACTGTCCACACTGTCCATACCTCGGCTGTCCACACTGTCCACACCACGGCTGTCCGTACTGTCCACACCTCGGCTGTCCGCACTGTCCATACCTCGGCTGTCCACACTGTCCATACCTCGGCTGTCCACACTGTCCACACCTCGGCTGTCCACACTGTCCACACTGTCCACACCTCGACTGTCCACACTGTCCATACCTCGGCTGTCCACACTGTCCACACCTCGGCTGTCCACACTGTCCACACTGCCCATACCTCGGCTGTCTACACTGTCCACACCTCGGCTGTCCGCACTGCCCATACCTCGGCTGTCCACACCTCGGCTGTCCACACTGTCCACACCTCGGCTGTCCGCACTGTCCATACCTCGGCTGTCCACACCTCGGCTGTCTACACTGTCCACACCTCGGCTGTCCGCACTGTCCATACCTCGGCTGTCCACACTGTCCATACCTCGGCTGTCCACACTGTCCACACCTCGGCTGTCCATACTGTCCACACTGTCCACACCTCGACTGTCCACACTGTCCATACCTCGGCTGTCCACACTGTCCACACCTCGGCTGTCCACACTGTCCACACTGCCCATACCTCGGCTGTCTACACTGTCCACACCTCGGCTGTCCGCACTGCCCATACCTCGGCTGTCCACACCTCGGCTGTCCACACTGTCCACACCTCGGCTGTCCGCACTGTCCATACCTCGGCTGTCCACACCTCGGCTGTCTACACTGTCCACACCTCGGCTGTCCGCACTGTCCATACCTCGGCTGTCCACACCACGGCTGTTCACTTTGTCCACACCTCGGCTGTCTACACTGTCCACACCTCGGCTGTCTACACTGTCCACACCTCGGCTGTCTACACTGTCCACACCTCGGCTGTCCGCTCTGTCCATACCTGGGCTGTCCGCACTGTCCATACCTCGGCTGTCTACACTGCCCACACCTCGGCTGTCCGCACTGTCCACATCTGGGCTGTCCGCACTGTCCACACCTCGGCTGTCTACACTGTCCACACCTCGGCTGTCCGTACTGTCCACACATCGGCTGTCCGCACTGTCCATACGCCGGCTGTCCACACCACGGCTGTCCGCACTGTCCATACCTCGGCTGTCCACACTGTCCATACCTCGGCTGTCCACACTGTCCACACCTCGGCTGTCCACACTGACCACACTGTCCACACCTCGACTGTCCACACTGTCCATACCTCGGCTGTCCACACTGTCCACACCTCGGCTGTCCACACTGTCCACACTGCCCATACCTCGGCTGTCCACACTGTCCACACCACGGCTGTCCGCACTGTCCATACCTCGGCTGTCCACACCTCGGCTGTCTACACTGTCCACACCTCGGCTGTCCGCACTGTCCATACCTCGGCTGTCCACACCACGGCTGTTCACTTTGTCCACACCTCGGCTGTCTACACTGTCCACACCTCGGCTGTCTACACTGTCCACACCTCGGCTGTCTACACTGTCCACACCTCGGCTGTCCGCTCTGTCCATACCTGGGCTGTCCGCACTGTCCATACCTCGGCTGTCTACACTGTCCACACCTCGGCTGTCCGCACTGTCCACACCTCGGCTGTCCGCACTGTCCACACCTCGGCTGTCTACACTGTCCACACCTTGGCTGTCCGTACTGTCCACACATCGGCTGTCCGCACTGTCCATACGCCGGCTGTCCACACCACGGCTGTCCGCACTGTCCATACCTCGGCTGTCCACACTGTCCATACCTCGGCTGTCCACACTGTCCACACCTCGGCTGTCCACACTGACCACACTGTCCACACCTCGACTGTCCACACTGTCCATACCTCGGCTGTCCACACTGTCCACACCTCGGCTGTCCACACTGTCCACACTGCCCATACCTCGGCTGTCTACACTGTCCACACCTCGGCTGTCCGCACTGCCCATACCTCGGCTGTCCACACCTCGGCTGTCCACACTGTCCACACCTCGGCTGTCCGCACTGTCCATACCTCGGCTCTCCGTACTGTCCACACCACGGCTGTCCGTACTGTCCACACCTCGGCTGTCCGCACTGTCCATACCTCGGCTGTCCACACTGTCCATACCTCGGCTGTCCACACTGTCCACACCTCGGCTGTCCACACTGTCCACACTGTCCACACCTCGACTGTCCACACTGTCCATACCTCGGCTGTCCACACTGTCCACACCTCGGCTGTCCACACTGTCCACACCTCGACTGTCCACACTGTCCATACCTCGGCTGTCCACACTGTCCACACCTCGGCTGTCCACACTCTCCACACTGCCCATACCTCGGCTGTCTACACTGTCCACACCTCGGCTGTCCGCACTGCCCATACCTCGGCTGTCCACACCTCGGCTGTCCACACTGTCCACACCTCGGCTGTCCGCACTGTCCATACCTCGGCTGTCCACACCTCGGCTGTCTACACTGTCCACACCTCAGCTGTCCGCACTGTCCATACCTCGGCTGTCCACACTGTCCATACCTCGGCTGTCCACACTGTCCACACCTCGGCTGTCCATACTGTCCACACTGTCCACACCTCGACTGTCCACACTGTCCATACCTCGGCTGTCCACACTGTCCACACCTCGGCTGTCCACACTGTCCACACTGCCCATACCTCGGCTGTCTACACTGTCCACACCTCGGCTGTCCGCACTGCCCATACCTCGGCTGTCCACACCTCGGCTGTCCACACTGTCCACACCTCGGCTGTCCGCACTGTCCATACCTCGGCTGTCCACACCTCGGCTGTCTACACTGTCCACACCTCGGCTGTCCGCACTGTCCATACCTCGGCTGTCCACACCACGGCTGTTCACTTTGTCCACACCTCGGCTGTCTACACTGTCCACACCTCGGCTGTCTACACTGTCCACACCTCGGTTGTCTACACTGTCCACACCTCGGCTGTCCGCTCTGTCCATACCTGGGCTGTCCGCACTGTCCATACCTCGGCTGTCTACACTGCCCACACCTCGGCTGTCCGCACTGTCCACACCTGGGCTGTCCGCACTGTCCACACCTCGGCTGTCTACACTGTCCACACCTCGGCTGTCTACACTGTCCACACCTCGGCTGTCTACACTGTCCACACCTCGGCTGTCCGCTCTGTCCATACCTGGGCTGTCCGCACTGTCCATACCTCGGCTGTCTACACTGCCCACACCTCGGCTGTCCGCACTGTCCACACCTGGGCTGTCCGTACTGTCCACACATCGGCTGTCCGCACTGTCCATACGCCGGCTGTCCACACCACGGCTGTCCGCACTGTCCATACCTCGGCTGTCCACACTGTCCATACCTCGGCTGTCCACACTGTCCACACCTCGGCTGTCCACACTGACCACACTGTCCACACCTCGACTGTCCACACTGTCCATACCTCGGCTGTCCACACTGTCCACACCTCGGCTGTCCACACTGTCCACACTGCCCATACCTCGGCTGTCTACACTGTCCACACCTCGGCTGTCCGCACTGCCCATACCTCGGCTGTCCACACCTCGGCTGTCCACACTGTCCACACCTCGGCTGTCCGCACTGTCCATACCTCGGCTCTCCGTACTGTCCACACCACGGCTGTCCGTACTGTCCACACCTCGGCTGTCCGCACTGTCCATACCTCGGCTGTCCACACTGTCCATACCTCGGCTGTCCACACTGTCCACACCTCGGCTGTCCACACTGTCCATACCTCGACTGTCCACAATGTCCATACCTCGGTTGTCCACACTGTCCATGCATCGGCTGTCCACACTGTCAACAACTCGGCTTTCCACACTGTCCACATCTTGGCTGTCCACACTGTCCACACCTCGGCTGTCCGCACTGTCCATACCTCGGCTGTCCACACTGTCCACACCACGGCTGTCCGTACTGTCCACACCTCGGCTGTCCGCACTGTCCATACCTCGGCTGTCCACACTGTCCATACCTCGGCTGTCCACACTGTCCACACCTCGGCTGTCCACACTGTCCACACTGTCCACACCTCGACTGTCCACACTGTCCATACCTCGGCTGTCCACACTGTCCACACCTCGGCTGTCCACACTGTCCACACTGCCCATACCTCGGCTGTCTACACTGTCCACATCTCGGCTGTCCGCACTGCCCATACCTCGGCTGTCCACACCTCGGCTGTCCACACTGTCCACACCTCGGCTGTCCGCACTGTCCATACCTCGGCTGTCCACACCTCGGCTGTCTACACTGTCCACACCTCGGCTGTCCGCACTGTCCATACCTCGGCTGTCCACACTGTCCATACCTCGGCTGTCCACACTGTCCACACCTCGGCCGTCCACACTCTCCACACTGTCCACACCTCGACTGTCCACACTGTCCATACCTCGGCTGTCCACACTGTCCACACCTCGGCTGTCCACACTGTCCACACTGCCCATACCTCGGCTGTCTACACTGTCCACACCTCGGCTGTCCGCACTGCCCATACCTCGGCTGTCCACACCTCGGCTGTCCACACTGTCCACACCTCGGCTGTCCGCACTGTCCATACCTCGGCTGTCCACACCTCGGCTGTCTACACTGTCCATACCTCGGCTGTCCACACCACGGCTGTTCACTTTGTCCACACCTCGGCTGTCTACACTGTCCACACCTCGGCTGTCTACACTGTCCACACCTCGGCTGTCTACACTGTCCACACCTCGGCTGTCCGCTCTGTCCATACCTGGGCTGTCCGCACTGTCCATACCTCGGCTGTCTACACTGTCCACACCTCGGCTGTCCGCACTGTCCACACCTGGGCTGTCCGCACTGTCCACACCTCGGCTGTCTACACTGTCCACACCTCGGCTGTCCGTACTGTCCACACATCGGCTGTCCGCACTGTCCATACGCCGGCTGTCCACACCACGGCTGTCCGCACTGTCCATACCTCGGCTCTCCACACTGTCCATACCTCGGCTGTCCACACTGACCACACTGTCCACACCTCGACTGTCCACACTGTCCATACCTCGGCTGTCCACACTGTCCACACCACGGCTGTTCACATTGTCCACACCTCGGCTGTCTACACTGTCCACACCTCGGCTGTCCGTACTTTCCACACCTCGGCTGTCCGCGCTGTCCATACCTCGGCTGTCCACACTGTCCATACCTCGGCTGTCCACACTGTCCACACCTCGGCTGTCCACACTGTCCATACCTCGACTGTCCACAATGTCCATACCTCGGTTGTCCACACTGTCCATGCATCGGCTGTCCACACTGTCAACAACTCGGCTTTCCACACTGTCCACATCTTGGCTGTCCACACTGTCCACACCTCGGCTGTCCGCACTGTCCATACCTCGGCTGTCCACACTGTCCACACCACGGCTATCCGTACTGTCCACACCTCGGCTGTCTACACTGTCCACACCTCGGCTGTCCACACTGTCCACACCTCGGCTGTCCACACTGTCCACACCTCGGCTGTCCGCACTGTCCACACCTGGGCTGTCCGCACTGTCCATACCTCGGCTGTTTACACTGTCCACACCTCGGCTGTCCGTACTTTCCACACCTCGGCTGTCCACACTTTCCGCACTGCCCATACCTCGGCTGTCCACACCTCGGCTGTCCACACTGTCCACACCTCGGCTGTCCGCGCTGTCCATACCTCGGCTGTCCACACCTCGGCTGTCTACACTGTCCACACCTCGGCTGTCCGCACTGTCCATACCTCGGCTGTCCACACCACGGCTGTTCACATTGTCCACACCTCGGCTGTCTACACTGTCCACACCTCGGCTGTCCACACTGCCCACACCTCGGCTGTCCACACTGTCCACACCTCGGCTGTCCGCACTGTCCACACCTGGGCTGTCCGCCCTGTCCATACCTCGGCTGTCTACACTGTCCACACCTCGGCTGTCCGTACTTTCCACACCTCGGCTGTCCGCGCTGTCCATACCTCGGCTGTCCACACTGTCCATACCTCGGCTGTCCACACCACGGCTGTTCACATTGTCCACACCTCGGCTGTCTACACTGTCCACACCTCGGCTGTCCACACTGTCCACACCTCGGCTGTCCACACTGTCCACACCTCGGCTGTCCGCACTGTCCACACCTGGGCTGTCCGCCCTGTCCATACCTCGGCTGTCTACACTGTCCACACCTCGGCTGTCCGTACTTTCCACACCTCGGCTGTCCGCGCTGTCCATACCTCGGCTGTCCACACTGTCCATACCTCGGCTGTCCACACTGTCCACACCTCGGCTGTCCACACTGTCCATACCTCGATTGTCCACAATGTCCATACCTCGGTTGTCCACACTGTCCATGCATCGGCTGTCCACACTGTCAACAACTCGGCTTTCAACACTGTCCACATCTTGGCTGTCCACACTGTCCACACCTCGGCTGTCCGCACTGTCCATACCTCGGCTGTCCACACTGTCCACACCACGGCTGTCCGTACTGTCCACACCTCGGCTGTCCGCACTGTCCATACCTCGGCTGTCCACACTGTCCATACCTCGGCTGTCCACACTGTCCACACCTCGGCTGTCCACACTGTCCACACTGTCCACACCTCGACTGTCCACACTGTCCATACCTCGGCTGTCCACACTGTCCACACCTCGGCTGTCCACACTGTCCACACTGCCCATACCTCGGCTGTCTACACTGTCCACACCTCGGCTGTCCGCACTGCCCATACCTCGGCTGTCCACACCTCGGCTGTCCACACTGTCCACACCTCGGCTGTCCGCACTGTCCATACCTCGGCTGTCCACACCTCGGCTGTCTACACTGTCCACACCTCGGCTGTCCGCACTGTCCATACCTCGGCTGTCCACACTGTCCATACCTCGGCTGTCCACACTGTCCACACCTCGGCTGTCCACACTGTCCACACTGTCCACACCTCGACTGTCCACACTGTCCATACCTCGGCTGTCCACACTGTCCACACCTCGGCTGTCCACACTGTCCACACTGCCCATACCTCGGCTGTCTACACTGTCCACACCTCGGCTGTCCGCACTGCCCATACCTCGGCTGTCCACACCTCGGCTGTCCACACTGTCCACACCTCGGCTGTCCGCACTGTCCATACCTCGGCTGTCCACACCTCGGCTGTCTACACTGTCCACACCTCGGCTGTCCGCACTGTCCATACCTCGGCTGTCCACACCACGGCTGTTCACTATGTCCACACCTCGGCTGTCTACACTGTCCACACCTCGGCTGTCTACACTGTCCACACCTCGGCTGTCTACACTGTCCACACCTCGGCTGTCCGCTCTGGCCATACCTGGGCTGTCCGCACTGTCCATACCTCGGCTGTCTACACTGTCCACACCTCGGCTGTCCGCACTGTCCACACCTGGGCTGTCCGCACTGTCCACACCTCGGCTGTCTACACTGTCCACACCTCGGCTGTCCGTACTGTCCACACATCGGCTGTCCGCACTGTCCATACGCCGGCTGTCCACACTACGGCTGTCCGCACTGTCCATACCTCGACTGTCCACAATGTCCATACCTCGGTTGTCCACACTGTCCATGCATCGGCTGTCCACACTGTCAACAACTCGGCTTTCCACACTGTCCACATCTTGGCTGTCCACACTGTCCACACCTCGGCTGTCCGCACTGTCCATACCTCGGCTGTCCACACTGTCCACACCACGGCTGTCCGTACTGTCCACACCTCGGCTGTCTACACTGTCCACACCTCGGCTGTCCACACTGTCCACACCTCGGCTGTCCACACTGTCCACACCTCGGCTGTCCGCACTGTCCACACCTGGGCTGTCCGCACTGTCCATACCTCGGCTGTCTACACTGTCCACACCTCGGCTGTCCGTACTTTCCACACCTCGGCTGTCCACACTTTCCGCACTGCCCATACCTCGGCTGTCCACACCTCGGCTGTCCACACTGTCCACACCTCGGCTGTCCGCGCTGTCCATACCTCGGCTGTCCACACCTCGGCTGTCTACACTGTCCACACCTCGGCTGTCCGCACTGTCCATACCTCGGCTGTCCACACCACGGCTGTTCACATTGTCCACACCTCGGCTGTCTACACTGTCCACACCTCGGCTGTCCACACTGTCCACACCTCGGCTGTCCACACTGTCCACACCTCGGCTGTCCGCACTGTCCACACCTGGGCTGTCCGCCCTGTCCATACCTCGGCTGTCTACACTGTCCACACCTCGGCTGTCCGTACTTTCCACACCTCGGCTGTCCGCGCTGTCCATACCTCGGCTGTCCACACTGTCCATACCTCGGCTGTCCACACTGTCCACACCTCGGCTGTCCACACTGTCCATACCTCGACTGTCCACAATGTCCATACCTCGGTTGTCCACACTGTCCATGCATCGGCTGTCCACACTGTCAACAACTCGGCTTTCCACACTGTCCACATCTTGGCTGTCCACACTGTCCACACCTCGGCTGTCCGCACTGTCCATACCTCGGCTGTCCACACTGTCCACACCACGGCTGTCCGTACTGTCCACACCTCGGCTGTCCGCACTGTCCATACCTCGGCTGTCCACACTGTCCATACCTCGGCTGTCCACACTGTCCACACCTCGGCTGTCCACACTGTCCACACTGTCCACACCTCGACTGTCCACACTGTCCATACCTCGGCTGTCCTCACTGTCCACACCTCGGCTGTCCACACTGTCCACACTGCCCATACCTCGGCTGTCTACACTGTCCACACCTCGGCTGTCCGCACTGCCCATACCTCGGCTGTCCACACCTCGGCTGTCCACACTGTCCACACCTCGGCTGTCCGCACTGTCCATACCTCGGCTGTCCACACCTCGGCTGTCTACACTGTCCACACCTCGGCTGTCCGCACTGTCCATACCTCGGCTGTCCACACTGTCCATACCTCGGCTGTCCACACTCTCCACACCTCGGCTGTCCACACTGTCCACACTGTCCACACCTCGACTGTCCACACTGTCCATACCTCGGCTGTCCACACTGTCCACACCTCGGCTGTCCACACTGTCCACACTGCCCATACCTCGGCTGTCTACACTGTCCACACCTCGGCTGTCCGCACTGCCCATACCTCGGCTGTCCACACCTCGGCTGTCCACACTGTCCATACCTCGGCTCTCCGCACTGTCCACACCTCGGCTGTCCACACCTCGGCTGTCTACACTGTCCACACCTCGGCTGTCCGCACTGTCCATACCTCGGCTGTCCACACCACGGGTATTCACTTTGTCCACACCTCGGCTGTCCGCTCTGTCCATACCTGGGCTGTCCACACTGTCCACACCTCGGCTGTCCACACTGTCCACACTGTCCACACCTCGACTGTCCACACTGTCCATACCTCGGCTGTCCACACTGTCCACACCTCGGCTGTCCACACTGTCCGCACTGCCCATACCTCGGCTGTCCACACCTCGGCTGTCCACACTGTCCAAACCTCGGCTGTCCGCACTGTCCATACCTCGGCTGTCCACACCACGGCTGTTCACATTGTCCACACCTCGGCTGTCTACACTGTCCACACCTCGGCTGTCCACACTGTCCACACCTCGGCTGTCCACACTGTCCACACCTCGGCTGTCCGCACTGTCCACACCTGGGCTGTCCGCACTGTCCATACCTCGGCTGTCTACACTGTCCACACCTCGGCTGTCCGCGCTGTCCATACCTCGGCTGTCCACACCTCGGCTGTCTACACTGTCCACACCTGGCTGTGCGCACTGTCCATACCTCGGCTGTCCACACCACGGCTGTTCACATTGTCCACACCTCGGCTCTCTACACTGTCCACACCTCGGCTGTCCACACTGTCCACACCTCGGCTGTCTACACTGTCCACACCTCGGCTGTCCGTACTTTCCACACCTCGGCTGTCCGCGCTGTCCATACCTCGGCTGTCCACACTGTCCATACCTCGGCTGTCCACACTGTCCACACCTCGGCTGTCCACACTGTCCATACCTCGACTGTCCACAATGTCCATACCTCGGTTGTCCACACTGTCCATGCATCGGCTGTCCACACTGTCAACAACTCGGCTTTCCACACTGTCCACATCTTGGCTGTCCACACTGTCCACACCTCGGCTGTCCGCACTGTCCATACCTCGGCTGTCCACACTGTCCACACCACGGCTGTCCGTACTGTCCACACCTCGGCTGTCCGCACTGTCCATACCTCGGCTGTCCACACTGTCCATACCTCGGCTGTCCACACTGTCCACACCTCGGCTGTCCACACTGTCCACACTGTCCACACCTCGACTGTCCACACTGTCCATACCTCGGCTGTCCACACTGTCCACACCTCGGCTGTCCACACTGTCCACACTGCCCATACCTCGGCTGTCTACACTGTCCACACCTCGGCTGTCCGCACTGCCCATACCTCGGCTGTCCACACCTCGGCTGTCCACACTGTCCACACCTCGGCTGTCCGCACTGTCCATACCTCGGCTGTCCACACTGTCCACACCTCGGCTGTCCACACTGTCCACACTGTCCACACCTCGACTGTCCACACTGTCCATACCTCGGCTGTCCACACTGTCCACACCTCGGCTGTCCACACTGTCCACACTGCCCATACCTCGGCTGTCTACACTGTCCACACCTCGGCTGTCCGCACTGTCCATACCTCGGTTGTCCACACCACGGCTGTTCACTTTGTCCACACCTCGGCTGTCTACACTGTCCACACCTCGGCTGTCTACACTGTCCACACCTCGGCTGTCTACACTGTCCACACCTCGGCTGTCCGCTCTGTCCATACCTCGGCTGTCCACACTGTCCATACCTCGGCTGTCCACACTGACCACACTGTCCACACCTCGACTGTCCACACTGTCCATACCTCGGCTGTCCACACTGTCCACACCACGGCTGTTCACATTGTCCACACCTCGGCTGTCTACACTGTCCACACCTCGGCTGTCCACACTGTCCACACCTCGGCTGTCCACACTGTCCACACCTCGGCTGTCCGCACTGTCCACACCTGGGCTGTCCGCACTGTCCATACCTCGGCTGTCTACACTGTCCACACCTCGGCTGTCCGTACTTTCCACACCTCGGCTGTCCACACTTTCCGCACTGCCCATACCTCGGCTGTCCACACCTCGGCTGTCCACACTGTCCACACCTTGGCTGTCCGCGCTGTCCATACCTCGGCTGTCCACACCTCGGCTGTCTACACTGTCCACACCTCGGCTGTCCGCACTGTCCATACCTCGGCTGTCCACACCACGGCTGTTCACATTGTCCACACCTCGGCTGTCTACACTGTCCACACCTCGGCTGTCCACACTGTCCACACCTCGGCTGTCCACACTGTCCACACCTCGGCTGTCCGCACTGTCCACACCTGGGCTGTCCGCCCTGTCCATACCTCGGCTGTCTACACTGTCCACACCTCGGCTGTCCGTACTTTCCACACCTCGGCTGTCCGCGCTGTCCATACCTCGGCTGTCCACACTGTCCATACCTCGGCTGTCCACACTGTCCACACCTCGGCTGTCCACACTGTCCATACCTCGACTGTCCACAATGTCCATACCTCGGTTGTCCACACTGTCCATGCATCGGCTGTCCACACTGTCAACAACTCGGCTTTCCACACTGTCCACATCTTGGCTGTCCACACTGTCCACACCTCGGCTGTCCGCACTGTCCATACCTCGGCTGTCCACACTGTCCACACCACGGCTGTCCGTACTGTCCACACCTCGGCTGTCTACACTGTCCACACCTCGGCTGTCCGCACTGTCCATACCTCGGCTGTCCACACCTCGGCTGTCTACACTGTCCACACCTCGGCTGTCCGCACTGTCCATACCTCGGCTGTCCACACTGTCCATACCTCGGCTGTCCACACTGTCCACACCTCGGCTGTCCACACTGTCCACACTGTCCACACCTCGACTGTCCACACTGTCCATACCTCGGCTGTCCACACTGTCCACACCTCGGCTGTCCACACTGTCCACACTGCCCATACCTCGGCTGTCTACACTGTCCACACCTCGGCTGTCCGCACTGCCCATACCTCGGCTGTCCACACCTCGGCTGTCCACACTGTCCACACCTCGGCTGTCCGCACTGTCCATATCTCGGCTGTCCACACCTCGGCTGTCTACACTGTCCACACCTCGGCTGTCCGCACTGTCCATACCTCGGCTGTCCACACCACGGCTATTCACTTTGTCCACACCTCGGCTGTCCGCTCTGTCCATACCTGGGCTGTCCACACTGTCCACACCTCGGCTGTCCACACTGTCCACACTGTCCACACCTCGACTGTCCACACTGTCCATACCTCGGCTGTCCACACTGTCCACACCTCGGCTGTCCACACTGTCCGCACTGCCCATACCTCGGCTGTCCACACCTCGGCTGTCCACACTGTCCAAACCTCGGCTGTCCGCAGTGTCCATACCTCGGCTGTCCACACCTCGGCTGTCTACACTGTCCACACCTCGGCTGTCCGCACTGTCCATACCTCGGCTGTCCACACCACGGCTGTTCACATTGTCCACACCTCGGCTGTCTACACTGTCCACACCTCGGCTGTCCACACTGTCCACACCTCGGCTGTCCACACTGTCCACACCTCGGCTGTCCGCACTGTCCACACCTGGGCTGTCCGCACTGTCCATACCTCGGCTGTCTACACTGTCCACACCTCGGCTGTCCGCGCTGTCCATACCTCGGCTGTCCACACCTCGGCTGTCTACACTGTCCACACCTGGCTGTGCGCACTGTCCATACCTCGGCTGTCCACACCACGGCTGTTCACATTGTCCACACCTCGGCTGTCTACACTGTCCACACCTCGGCTGTCCACACTGTCCACACCTCGGCTGTCTACACTGTCCACACCTCGGCTGTCCGTACTTTCCACACCTCGGCTGTCCGCGCTGTCCATACCTCGGCTGTCCACACTGTCCATACCTCGGCTGTCCACACTGTCCACACCTCGGCTGTCCACACTGTCCATACCTCGACTGTCCACAATGTCCATACCTCGGTTGTCCACACTGTCCATGCATCGGCTGTCCACACTGTCAACAACTCGGCTTTCCACACTGTCCACATCTTGGCTGTCCACACTGTCCACACCTCGGCTGTCCGCACTGTCCATACCTCGGCTGTCCACACTGTCCACACCACGGCTGTCCGTACTGTCCACACCTCGGCTGTCCGCACTGTCCATACCTCGGCTGTCCACACTGTCCATACCTCGGCTGTCCACACTGTCCACACCTCGGCTGTCCACACTGTCCACACTGTCCACACCTCGACTGTCCACACTGTCCATACCTCGGCTGTCCACACTGTCCACACCTCGGCTGTCCACACTGTCCACACTGCCCATACCTCGGCTGTCTACACTGTCCACACCTCGGCTGTCCGCACTGCCCATACCTCGGCTGTCCACACCTCGGCTGTCCACACTGTCCACACCTCGGCTGTCCGCACTGTCCATACCTCGGCTGTCCACACCTCGGCTGTCTACACTGTCCACACCTCGGCTGTCCGCACTGTCCATACCTCGGCTGTCCACACTGTCCATACCTCGGCTGTCCACACTGTCCACACCTCGGCTGTCCACACTGTCCACACTGTCCACACCTCGACTGTCCACACTGTCCATACCTCGGCTGTCCACACTGTCCACACCTCGGCTGTCCACACTGTCCACACTGCCCATACCTCGGCTGTCTACACTGTCCACACCTCGGCTGTCCGCACTGTCCATACCTCGGCTGTCCACACCACGGCTGTTCACTTTGTCCACACCTCGGCTGTCTACACTGTCCACACCTCGGCTGTCTACACTGTCCACACCTCGGCTGTCTACACTGTCCACACCTCGGCTGTCCGCTCTGTCCATACCTGGGCTGTCCGCACTGTCCATACCTCGGCTGTCTACACTGTCCACACCTCGGCTGTCCGCACTGTCCACACCTCGGCTGTCCGCACTGTCCACACCTCGGCTGTCTACACAGTCCACACCTCGGCTGTCCGTACTGTCCACACATCGGCTGTCCGCACTGTCCATACGCCGGCTGTCCACACCACGGCTGTCCGCACTGTCCATACCTCGGCTGTCCACACTGTCCATACCTCGGCTGTCCACACTGTCCACACCTCGGCTGTCCACACTGACCACACTGTCCACACCTCGACTGTCCACACTGTCCATACCTCGGCTGTCCACACTGTCCACACCTCGGCTGTCCACACTGTCCACACTGCCCATACCTCGGCTGTCTACACTGTCCACACCTCGGCTGTCGGCACTGCCCATACCTCGGCTGTCCACACCTCGGCTGTCCACACTGTCCACACCTCGGCTGTCCGCACTGTCCATACCTCGGCTCTCCGTACTGTCCACACCACGGCTGTCCGTACTGTCCACACCTCGGCTGTCCGCACTGTCCATACCTCGGCTGTCCACACTGTCCATACCTCGGCTGTCCACACTGTCCACACCTCGGCTGTCCACACTGTCCACACTGTCCACACCTCGACTGTCCACACTGTCCATACCTCGGCTGTCCACACTGTCCACACCTCGGCTGTCCACACTGTCCACACTGTCCACACCTCGACTGTCCACACTGTCCATACCTCGGCTGTCCACACTGTCCACACCACGGCTGTCCGTACTGTCCACACCTCGGCTGTCCGCACTGTCCATACCTCGGCTGTCCACACTGTCCATACCTCGGCTGTCCACACTGTCCACACCTCGGCTGTCCACACTGTCCACACTGTCCACACCTCGACTGTCCACACTGTCCATACCTCGGCTGTCCACACTGTCCACACCTCGGCTGTCCACACTCTCCACACTGCCCATACCTCGGCGGTCTACACTGTCCACACCTCGGCTGTCCGCACTGCCCATACCTCGGCTGTCCACACCTCGGCTGTCCACACTGTCCACACCTCGGCTGTCCGCACTGTCCATACCTCGGCTGTCCACACCTCGGCTGTCTACACTGTCCACACCTCGGCTGTCCGCACTGTCCATACCTCGGCTGTCCACACTGTCCATACCTCGGCTGTCCACACTGTCCACACCTCGGCTGTCCATACTGTCCACACTGTCCACACCTCGACTGTCCACACTGTCCATACCTCGGCTGTCCACACTGTCCACACCTCGGCTGTCCACACTGTCCACACTGCCCATACCTCGGCTGTCTACACTGTCCACACCTCGGCTGTCCGCACTGCCCATACTTCGGCTGTCCACACCTCGGCTGTGCACACTGTCCACACCTCGGCTGTCCGCACTGTCCATACCTCGGCTGTCCACACCTCGGCTGTCTACACTGTTCACACCTCGGCTGTCCGCACTGTCCATACCTCGGCTGTCCACACCACGGCTGTTCACTTTGTCCACACCTCGGCTGTCCACACTGTCCACACCTCGGCTGTCTACACTGTCCACACCTCGGCTGTCTACACTGTCCACACCTCGGCTGTCCGCTCTGTCCATACCTGGGCTGTCCGCACTGTCCATACCTCGGCTGTCTACACTGCCCACACCTCGGCTGTCCGCACTGTCCACACCTGGGCTGTCCGCACTGTCCACACCTCGGCTGTCTACACTGTCCACACCTCGGCTGTCCGTACTGTCCACACATCGGCTGTCCGCACTGTCCATACGCCGGCTGTCCACACCACGGCTGTCCGCACTGTCCATACCTCGGCTGTCCACACTGTCCATACCTCGGCTGTCCACACTGTCCACACCTCGGCTGTCCACACTGACCACACTGTCCACACCTCGACTGTCCACACTGTCCATACCTCGGCTGTCCACACTGTCCACACCTCGGCTGTCCACACTGTCCACACTGCCCATACCTCGGCTGTCTACACTGTCCACACCTCGGCTGTCCGCACTGCCCATACCTCGGCTGTCCACACCTCGGCTGTCCACACTGTCCACACCTCGGCTGTCCGCACTGTCCATACCTCGGCTCTCCGTACTGTCCACACCACGGCTGTCCGTACTGTCCACACCTCGGCTGTCCGCACTGTCCATACCTCGGCTGTCCACACTGTCCATACCTCGGCTGTCCACACTGTCCACACCTCGGCTGTCCACACTTTCCACACTGTCCACACCTCGACTGTCCACACTGTCCATACCTCGGCTGTCCACACTGTCCACATCTCGGCTGTCCACACTGTCCACACTGCCCATACCTCGGCTGTCTACACTGTCCACACCTCGGCTGTCCGCATTGCCCATACCTCGGCTGTCCACACCTCGGCTGTCCACACTGTCCACACCTCGGCTGTCCGCACTGTCCATACCTCGGCTGTCCACACCTCGGCTGTCTACACTGTCCACACCTCGGCTGTCCGCACTGTCCATACCTCGGCTGTCCACACCACGGCTGTTCACATTGTCCACACCTCGGCTGTCTACACTGTCCACACCTCGGCTGTCCACACTGTCCACACCTCGGCTGTCTACACTGTCCACACCTCGGCTGTCCGCACTGTCCACACCTGGGCTGTCCGCACTGTCCATACCTCGGTTGTCTACACTGTCCACACCTCGGCTGTCCGTACTTTCCACACCTCGGCTGTCCGCGCTGTCCATACCTCGGCTGTCCACACTGTCCATACCTCGGCTGTCCACACTGTCCACACCTCGGCTGTCCGCACTGTCCATACCTCGGCTGTCCGTACTGTCCACACCACGGCTGTCCGTACTATCCACACCTCGGCTGTCCGCACTGTCCATACCTCGGCTGTCCACACTGTCCATGCCTCGGCTGTCCACACTGTCCACACCTCGGCTGTCCACAATGTCCACACTGTCCACACCTCGACTGTCCACACTGCCCATACCTCGGCTGTCCACACTGTCCACACCTCGGCTGTCCACACTGTCCACACTGCCCATACCTCGGCTGTCTACACTGTCCACACCTCGGCTGTCCGCACTGCCCATACCTCGGCTGTCCACACCTCGGCTGTCCACACTGTCCACACCTCGGCTGTCCGCATTGTCCATACCTCGGCTGTCCACACCTCGGCTGTCTACACTGTCCACACCTCGGCTGTCCGCACTGTCCATACCTCGGCTGTCCACACCACGGCTGTTCACATTGTCCACACCTCGGCTGTCTACGCTGTCCACACCTCGGCTGTCCACACTGTCCTCACCTCGGCTGTCCGCACTTTCCACACCTCGGCTGTCCGCACTGCCCATACCTCGGCTGTCCGCACTGTCCATACATCGGCTGTTCACACTGTCCATACCTCGGCTCTCCACACTGTCCACACCTCGGCTGTCCGCACTGTCCATACATCGGCTGTCCGCACTGTCCATACCACGGCTGTCTACACTGTCCACACCTCGGCTGTCCGCACTGGCCACACCTCGGCTGTCCGCACTGTCCACACCTCGGCGGTCCGCGCTGTCCATACCTCGGCTGTCCAATGTCCACACCTCGGCTGTCCACACTGTCCATACCTCGGCTGTCCACACTGTCCATACCTCGGTTGTCCACACTGTCCATACCTCGGCTCTCCACACTGTCCAAACCTCGGCTGATCGCAATGTCCAAACCTCGGCTGTCCACACTGTCCACACTGCCCATACCTCGGCTGTCTACACTGTCCACACCTCGGCTGTCCGCACTGCCCATACCTCGGCTGTCCACACCACGGCTGTCCGTACTGTCCACACCTCGGCTGTCCGCACTTTCCATACCTCGGCTGTCCACACTGTCCATACCTCGGCTGTCCACACTGTCCACACCTCGGCTGTCCACACTGTCCACACTGTCCACACCTCGACTGTCCACACTGTCCACACCTCGGCTGTCCGCACTGTCCATACCTCGGCTGTCCGTACTGTCCACACCACGGCTGTCCGTACTGTCCACACCTCGGCTGTCCGCACTTTCCATACCTCGGCTGTCCACACTGTCCATACCTCGGCTGTCCACACTGTCCACACCTCGGCTGTCCACACTGTCCACACTGTCCACACCTCGACTGTCCACACTGTCCATTCCTCGGCTGTCCACACTGTCCATACCTCGGCTGTCCACACCACGGCTGTTCACATTGTCCACACCTCGGCTGTCTACACTGTCCACACCTCGGCTGTCCACACTGTCCACACCTCGGCTGTCTACACTGTCCACACCTCGGCTGTCCGCACTGTCCACACCTGGGATGTCCGCACTGTCCATACCTCGGTTGTCTACACTGTCCACACCTCGGCTGTCCGTACTTTCCACACCTCGGCTGTCCGCGCTGTCCATACCTCGGCTGTCCACACTGTCCATACCTCGGCTGTCCACACTGTCCACACCTCGGCTGTCCGCACTGTCCATACCTCGGCTGTCCGTACTGTCCACACCACGGCTGTCCGTACTATCCACACCTCGGCTGTCCGCACTGTCCATACCTCGGCTGTCCACACTGTCCATGCCTCGGCTGTCCACACTGTCCACACCTCGGCTGTCCACAATGTCCACACTGTCCACACCTCGACTGTCCACACTGTCCATACCTCGGCTGTCCACACTGTCCACACCTCGGCTGTCCACACTGTCCACACTGCCCATACCTCGGCTGTCTACACTGTCCACACCTCGGCTGTCCGCACTGCCCATACCTCGGCTGTCCACACCTCGGCTGTCCACACTGTCCACACCTCGGCTGTCCGCATTGTCCATACCTCGGCTGTCCACACCTCGGCTGTCTACACTGTCCACACCTCGGCTGTCCGCACTGTCCATACCTCGGCTGTCCACACCACGGCTGTTCACATTGTCCACACCTCGGCTGTCTACGCTGTCCACACCTCGGCTGTCCACACTGTCCTCACCTCGGCTGTCCGCACTTTCCACACCTCGGCTGTCCGCACTGCCCATACCTCGGCTGTCCGCACTGTCCATACATCGGCTGTTCACACTGTCCATACCTCGGCTCTCCACACTGTCCACACCTCGGCTGTCCGCACTGTCCATACATCGGCTGTCCGCACTGTCCATACCACGGCTGTCTACACTGTCCACACCTCGGCTGTCCGCACTGTCCACACCTCGGCTGTCCGCACTGTCCACACCTCGGCGGTCCGCGCTGTCCATACCTCGGCTGTCCAATGTCCACACCTCGGCTGTCCACACTGTCCATACCTCGGCTGTCCACACTGTCCATACCTCGGTTGTCCACACTGTCCATACCTCGGCTCTCCACACTGTCCAAACCTCGGCTGATCGCAATGTCCAAACCTCGGCTGTCCACACTGTCCACACTGCCCATACCTCGGCTGTCTACACTGTCCACACCTCGGCTGTCCGCACTGCCCATACCTCGGCTGTCCACACCACGGCTGTCCGTACTGTCCACACCTCGGCTGTCCGCACTTTCCATACCTCGGCTGTCCACACTGTCCATACCTCGGCTGTCCACACTGTCCACACCTCGGCTGTCCACACTGTCCACACTGTCCACACCTCGACTGTCCACACTGTCCACACCTCGGCTGTCCGCACTGTCCATACCTCGGCTGTCCGTACTGTCCACACCACGGCTGTCCGTACTGTCCACACCTCGGCTGTCCGCACTTTCCATACCTCGGCTGTCCACACTGTCCATACCTCGGCTGTCCACACTGTCCACACCTCGGCTGTCCACACTGTCCACACTGTCCACACCTCGGCTGTCCGCACTGCCCATACCTCGGCTGTCCACACCTCGGCTGTCCACATTGTCCACACCTCGGCTGTCCGCACTGTCCATACCTCGGCTGTCCGTACTGTCCACACCACGGCTGTCCGTACTGTCCACACCTCGGCTGTCCGCACTTTCCATACCTCGGCTGTCCACACTGTCCATACCTCGGCTGTCCACACTGTCCACACCTCGGCTGTCCACACTGTCCACACTGTCCACACCTCGACTGTCCACACTGTCCACACCTCGGCTGTCCGCACTGTCCATACCTCGGCTGTCCGTACTGTCCACACCACGGCTGTCCGTACTGTCCACACCTCGGCTGTCCGCACTTTCCATACCTCGGCTGTCCACACTGTCCATACCTCGGCTGTCCACACTGTCCACACCTCGGCTGTCCACACTGTCCACACTGTCCACACCTCGACTGTCCACACTGTCCATACCTCGGCTGACCACACTGTCCACACCTCGGCTGTCCACACTGTCCGCACTGCCCATACCTCGGCTGTCCACACCTCGGCTGTCCACACTGTCCACACCTCGGCTTTCCGCACTGTCCATACCTCGGCTGTCCACACCTCGGCTGTCTACACCGTCCACACCTCAGCTGTCCGCACTGTCCATACCTCGGCTGTCCACACCACGGCTGTTCACATTGTCCACACCTCGGCTGTCTACACTGTCCACACCTCGGCTGTCCACACTGTCCACACCTCGGCTGTCTACACTGTCCACACCTCGGCTGTCCGCACTGTCCACACCCGGGCTGTCCGCACTGTCCACACCTCGGCTGTCCGCACTGTCCACACCCGGGCTGTCCGCACTGTCCATACCTCGGCTGTCTACACTGTCCACACCTCGGCTGTCCGTACTGTCTATACCTCGGCTGTCCACACTGTCCACACCTCGGCTGTCCTCAATGTCCATACCTCGGATGTCCACACTGTCCATACCTCGGCTGTCCACACTATCCATACCTCGACTGTCCACAATGTCCATACCTCGGTTGTCCACACTGTCCATACCTCGGCTGTCCACACTGTCCACACCTCGGCTGTCCACACTGTCCACACTGCCCATACCTCGGCTGTCTACACTGTCCACACCTCGGCTGTCCGCACTGCCTATACCTCGGCTGTCCACACCTCGGCTGTCCACAATGTCCACACCTCGGCTGTCCGCACTGTCCATACCTCGGCTGTCTACACTGTCCACACCTTGGCTGTCCGCACTGTCCATACCTCGGCTGTCCACACTGTCCATACCTCGGCTGTCCACACTGTCCACACCTCGGCTGTCCACACTGTCCACACTGTCCACACCTCGACTGTCCACACTGTCCATACCTCGGCTGTCCACACTGTCCACACCGCGGCTGTCCACACTGTCCACACTGCCCATACCTCGGCTGTCTACACTGTCCACACCTCGGCTGTCCGCACTGCCCATACCTCGGCTGTCCACACCTCGGCTGTCCGCACTGTCCATACCTCGGCTGTCCACACCTCGGCTGTCTACACTGTCCACACCTCGGCTGTCCGCACTGTCCATACCTCGGCTGTCCACACCACGGCTGTTCACTTTGTCCACACCTCGGCTGTCTACACTGTCCACACCTCGGCTGTCCACACTGTCCACACCTCGGCTGTCTACACTGTCCACACCTCGGCTGTCCGCACTGTCCATACATCGGCTGTCCGCACTGTCCATACCTCGGCTGTCTACACTGTCCACACCTCGGCTGTCCGTACTGTCCACACCTCGGCTGTCCGCGCTGTCCATACCTCGGCTGTCCACACTGTCCATACCTCGGCTGTCCACACTGTCCACACCTCGGCTGTCCACACTGTCCACACCTCGACTGTCCACAATGTCCATACCTCGGTTGTCCACACTGTCCATGCATCGGCTGTCCACACTGTCCACAACTCGGCTGTCCACACAGTCCACAACTCAGATGTCGCCACTGTCCACATCTCGGCTGTCCGCACTGTCTATACCTCGGTTGTCCACACCTCGGCTGTCCACACTGTCCACACCTCGGCTGTCCGCACTGTCCATACCTCGGCTGTCCACACCTCGGCTGTCTACACTGTCCACACCTCGGCTGTCCGCACTGTCCATACCTCGGCTGTCCACACCTCCGCTGTCCACATTGTCCACACCTCGGCTGTCTACACTGTCCACACCTCGGCTGTTCACACTGTCCACACCTCGGCTGTCCGCACTGTCCATACATCGGCTGTCCGCACTGCCCCTACCACGGCTGTCTACACTGTCCACACCTCGGCTATCCGCACTGTCCACACCTCGGCTGTCCGCACTGTCCATACCTCGGCTGTCCGCACTGTCCATACATCGGCTGTTCACACTGTCCATACCTCGGCTCTTCACACTGTCCACACCTCGGCTGTCCGCACTGTCCATACATCGGCTGTCCGCACTGTCCATACCACGGCTGTCTACACTGTCCACACCTCGGCTGTCCGCACTGTCCACACCTCGGCTGTCCGCACTGTCCACACCTCGGCTGTCCGCGCTGTCCATACCTCGGCTGTCCAATGTCCACACCTCGGCTGTCCACACTGTCCATACCTCGGCTGTCCACACTGTCCATACCTCGGTTGTCCACACTGTCCATACCTCGGCTCTCCACACTGTCCAAACCTCGGCTGTTCGCAATGTCCAAACTTCGGCTGTCCACACTGTCCACACCTCGGCTGTCCTCAATGTCCATACCTCGGATGTCCACACTGTCCATACCTCGGCTGTCCACACTGTCCACACCTCGGCTGTCCGCAATGTTCATACCTCGGATGTCCACACTGTCCACACCTCGGCTGTCCACACCTCGGCTGTCCACACCTCGGCTGTCCACACTGTCCACACCTCGGCTGTCCACATTGTCCACACCTCGGCTGTCTACACTGTCCACACCTCGGCTGTCCGCACTGTCCATACATCGGCTGTCCGCACTGTCCATACCTCGGCTGTCTACACTGTCCACACCTCGGCTGTCCGCACTGTCCACACCTCGGCTGTGCGCACTGTCCACACCTCGGCTGTCCGCGCTGTTCATACCTCGGCTGTCCACACTGTCCACACCTCGACTGTCCGCACTGTCCATACTTCGGTTGTCCACACTGTCCATACCTCGGCTCTCCACACTGTCCAAACCTCGGCTGTTCGCAATGTCCAAACCTCGGATGTCCACACTGTCCATACCTCGGTTGTCCACACTGTCCATACCTCGGCTCTCCACAATGTCCAAACCTCGGCTGTTCGCAATGTCCACACCTCGGCTGTCCACACCTCGGCTGTCCGCACTGCCCATACCTCGGCTGTCCACACCTCGGCTGTCCACACTGTCCACACCTGGGCTGTCCGCACTGTCCATACCTCGGCTGTCCACACCTCGGCTGTCTACACTGTCCACACCTCGGCTGTCCGCACTGTCCATACCTCGGCTGTCCACACCACGGCTGTTCACATTGTCCACACCTCGGCTGTCTACACTGTCCACACCTCGGCTGTCCACACTGTCCACACCTCGGCTGTCCGCACTGTCCATACATCGGCTCTCCGCACTGTCCATACCTCGGCTGTCTACACTGTCCACACCTCGGCTGTCCGCACTGTCCACATTTGGGCTGTCCGCACTGTCCACACCTCGGCTGTCTACACTGTCCACACCTCGGCTGTCCGTACTGTCCACACCTCGGCTGTCCGCACTGTCCATACCTCGGCTGTCCACACTGTCCATACCTCGGCTGTCCACGCTGTCCACACCTCGGCTGTCCACACTGTCCACACTGTCCACACCTCGACTGTCCACACTGTCCATACCTCGGCTGTCCACACTGTCCACACCTCGGCTGTCCACACTGTCCACACTGCCCATACCTCGGCTGTCTACACTGTCCACACCTCGGCTGTCCGCACTGCCCATACCTCGGCTGTCCACACCTCGGCTGTCCACACTGTCCACACCTCGGCTGTCCGCACTGTCCATACCTCGGCTGTCCGTACTGTCCACACCACGGCTGTCCGTACTGTCCACACCTCGGCTGTCCGCACTGTCCATACCTCGGCTGTCCGCACTGTCCATACCTCGGCTGTCCACACTCTCCACACCTCGGCTGTCCACACTGTCCACACTGTCCACACCTCGACTGTCCACACTGTCCATACCTCGGCTGTCCACACTGTCCACACCTCGGATGTCCACACTGTCCATACCTCGGCTGTCCACACTGTCCACACCTCGGCTGTCCTCAATGTCCATACCTCGGATGTCCACACTGTCCATACCTCGGCTGTCCACACTGTCCACACCTCGGCTGTCCACACCTCGGCTGTCCACACATCGGCTGTCCACCCTGTCCACACCTCGGCTGTCCACACGGTCGACACCTCGGCTGTCCAGACCTCGGCTGCCTACACTCTTCACACCTCGGCTGTCTACACTATATACACCTCGGCTGCGTGAGTCCTTGTTTATTCTAGAACCAGACTTTGATGGGAGAATGATTGTACTTTGCCTTTAAGTTGATGTTCTGGATTGTTGTGATGTGTATGCGTGTATAGAAGAGTTTAAACGCAGTGGTTGTTGCCGTCCACGCTGGGAGCGCACCTTATGAATATTCATGTTTAGTATACATATAGAGGGCCGCTGTGTCGGTCCAGAGACGATCAGTCAGGCAGGCAGTCAACGAGGGACAGATCCAGTCAGCGCACCAGCCTACCTGCAACCCGGGGTTAACATCGGCAACCCGGGGTTACCATCGGCAACCCGGGGTTAACATCGGCAACCCGGGGTTAACATCGGCAACCCGGAGTTAACATCGGCAACCCGGGGTTAACATCGGCAACTCGGGTTTCACATCGGCAACCCGGGGTTAACATCGGCAACCCGGGGTTAACATCGGCTACCCGGGGTTAACATCGGCAACCCGGGGTTAACACTGGCAACACGAGGTTTACATTGGCAACCCTGGGTTAACACTGGCAACACGAGGTTTACATTGGCAACCCTGGGTTAACATTGGCAACCCGGGGTTAACATCGGCAACCCGGTGTTGACATCGGTAACCTGGGGTTAACAAAAGCAAGCCGGGGTTAACATTCACCACGATGGATTGATGTATATATATTCCACTACGAAATAAATCCCAAAATGTTACGATTGGCTTGTCTGCTGCTGAACATTGCATGCGACCATACCACTCGAGCGCTACAACTATGACTTCAAGTTATAAATGCATCCAGTGTATTAAACAGTGTAGCCTAAGTATCATCAGCGTATAATATGAATTTAAAACATAGCTAGCGTGGGGTATGTAATATACTGGTCATTATGACTAGAGTATAGGGTTTGGACGTTATGATGAATGTGTTTTTAATAGTCATACATCAGGTGGATTTTGTATTGTATGCCTTCACTGGCCCGCAGGTGTAATGCCTATAAAAGAGGGTGTGACTTGCAATAAAGACCTCTTCTTCGTGTGAATCCCATGCCGTCTAGTTGTGTCGCTTATTGGTCATTGGTCATGAGATAGGCCGTAAAGCAATAACTAATTTTATACATGTAAAATACATGACAGGGTAAATCATTGGCATAGATTATAAAGACAAGTGGCCCTAGGATTGAACCTAAGGCTTGTGGAACCCCGCGTATGACAGGCATTTCTTCAGATCATATGTTATCTATCATAATGTAGTGCTTGCGATCATCTAGATAACTTTTTAAGAGATTTAGAACAGTTCCAGATACGCCATAGTGATGAAGCTTGTTTAATAAAATGTTAAGATCAAATATCTGAATAAATCCAGATAACAAGCTCATGTATAGTTCTGTCTATCAGTTCTAATGTGACATGTTGTAATGTATTTAAACATGTCAGTCTAAAATCGGATATATGTTTGTAGGGGATCTAATAGTCATGTGACAACTGTCAGCGCACCCTTTTCCAATGCACTTCTGTCATGCAACTGAATGAGAACAGACGACTGAGATGTAATAAACTGATCAAGCCAACCAACCACAGCGGGCTCATTTTCTCTTCAAGAGAACATAATATTGGCGACGAGGATATAACAAGCAAGGACAAGCACAGAAACGTGTGAGTTGTCGTAAAAGCGAAAAATATAGGACTTTTAATGCCGGCGTCAAATCTCCTGTCACATGTGTCAAAATGGCTACCTATGGAAAAATTGAAGAATTTCATGTGAAGGATGACTGGACACAATATGTAGAGAGATTAGAGCACTACTTTAACGCCAATGACATTGAAAATGTAGACAAGAAGAAGTCTATATTGCTAACAGTGGTTGGAGCTGAAACTTACAAACTCATCCACAATGTATGTGTACCTGAATTACCAGGCTCAAAGACATATAAGGAATTAGTGGATATGGTCCAGCAGTACACCTGTCCTAAGCCCAACATAATTGTGCAAAGGTGTAAATTCAATACACGCATGCGTCAATCGAATGAAAATGTGTTGTCATATGTCAATGAACTTAGACAAATTGCCAGCAAGTGTGAGTATGGATCGCAACTAAGTGATAACCTCAGAGATAGGTTAGTTGCTGGAATTAACAATGACCGTATACAACAGAGACTGCTACAGAATGCAGATTTGACCTTCCAACGTGCATTAGATACAGCATTGGCCATGGAAAAATGTACAAGACTTATCGGCTGCAGTAAATGCATCAGCTTCTATGCATAAAGTACATGTTAAGTCTGGAGAGTCTAAAGATGACAGAAGAAGAGAGAAATCAGAGACATGTTACCGTTGTGGAAGAAAGCATGATCCTGATGTTTGTTGGTATAAAGAGGCTAAGTGTCACAACTGGAAAAAAGGGACATATTAAGTCAGCTTGTCGAGGAAAACAGAAAAACCTTCACCAACAAGGGAAACAGCCTACACAGGGCTCATCACACAGGAAGTCTTATCACCAGAAGCCCCTTTTGTTGCAACCTGTGGAAGAAGAGGAAGAATGTTATAACATGTATCCATTAGTTGCAAAAAGGAGTAACAAAATCCAGGAAACTTTCCTTGTCAAAGGGAAAAAGGTTGACTTAGAAGTGGATACAGGAGCGACAGTCTCAGTTATAAATGAGGAAACATTTCAAAAACTGAATATCTCAAGGTCTCTGGTTGATACACAAGCTGTATTAAAGACATTCACTGGTGAGAAGGTGCGCCCCCTGGGAGAGGTAGAGGTGCAAGTGCAATATGGTGAGCAGTTGAAAACTCTTCCATTGATAGTGATTAAAGAAGGTCCCAATCTCATGGGCAGGAATTGGTTGCTGGAAATCAATCTGGATTGGTCTAGAATCCAGCAGCAGTTATACACTGTCAATGCTTTGGACTCTGCAACTTCAGAAACCTTGGGAAAAGTGCTGGATTAGTACACACATGTGTTCAAGGATGAGTTGGGAGAATTGAAAGGAATGACTGCCTCCATACACATGAAAGAAGAAGTGTCACCAATCTTTCTCAAGCATCGGCCAGTGGCACACGCTCTTCGACAAGGTATCGAAACAGAATTAGAGCGCTTGGAGGCTCAAGGAACCATTCGACCAGCCAAATTTTCTGACTGGGCCACTCTGATTGTGCCCATTGTGAAAACGGATGGCAGAGTAAGGATTTGTGGTGATTATAAACAGACTGTAAATAAAGCCAGCAAAATTGATTGCTACCCCATTCCGAAGGTGGATGACCTTTACACGCAAATGGCAGGAGGTGACAAATTCACAGAATTAGATCTGAGCCATGCGTGAACAGATTGTCTTAGATGAGAAGTCAAGGGAATATGTCACCATCAATACACATAGGGGATTGTATCAATACAACCGGTTACCCTACGGTGTTGCGTCATCACCTGCAATATTCCAAAGGACCATGGAATGTTTATTTCGTGGGATGAACTACGTGTCTGCCTACCTAGATAATGTGATCATATCTGGAGTTAATGATCAGGAACACTTAGCAAACCTCTCACAGGTTTTGCAGAAGATAGATGATGCAGGTCTGAGACTGAAGCGTTCCAAGTGTACATTTATGGCTGAGAAACTAGTGGCTCTGGGACACGTACTCAGTAAGGAGGGATTGCAGCCATGTGAGGCGAAAGTCTCAGCTGTACATGAAGCGCCTAAACCTACAAACACCACGGAACTGAAAGCATATCTCGGACTTATCAACTACTATCATAGATACCTACCTCATCTGTGAAGTGTATTGTCTCCCCTATATGACTTACTAAAAAAGGGAAGAAAGTGGGAGTGGAGTAGTTCGCAAGACAAGGCATTCCGGGCATCCAAGGAACTGTTATGTTCTGACACATTGTTGACGCACTACAGCCTAGAAAAGAAGCTGATCTTGTCGTGCGACGCGTCACCATTCGGAGTGGCAGCAGTGCTGTCACATGTGATGGAGGATGGAAGTGATCGGCCGGTAGGCTATGCTTCCAGGACGCTGGCTCCCGCTGAGAAGAATTACTCTCAGTTAGACAAGGAGGCGCTGGCGATAATCTTTGGAGTAAAGAAATTTCATCAATACATTCTCGGAAGAGAGGTGGAAATTCAAACTGACCCCAAGCCGTTACTCGGGTTGTTAGGAGAGCACAAGGGCGTTCCACAGATGGCGTCACCGCGCATGCAACGCTGGTCGCTTACCTTAGCGGCATATTTCTACACCCTTGTGTACAAGCCGGGCAAAGAAAATGGCAACAGCGACGCTTTAAGCAGACTTCCCCGTCCCGTGTCTCCAACCAAGGTCCCAGTACCCGGGGACATAGTGTTGATGTTGGAGAAGTTGTCGTCTACGCCATTGAACGCAAACCAGATTGCCAAATGGACACAGTCTGATGCCGTTTTGTGTCAGATTTACCTGTATGTACTCAATGGATGGCCCAGTAGCTGTCCGAAGCAAGAGTTGTCTCCGTACTACAGAAGGAGGGATGAGCTGAGTATTCAGGATGGTTGCCTGCTCTGGGGATCTCGAGTCATCATTCCGGCTCGGGGTCAGGCACAAGCCCTGGAAGAGCTGCACAACTCTCACCCAGGCATCGTTAAGATGAAGATGATCGCGAGGAGCGTATTATGGTGGCCAAGGTTAGGAGAAGATCTGGAACATTGTGTGAAGGCCTGCCACGAGTGCCAAGTAAGCCAAAACGCACCAAGCAAGGCACCGCTTCATCCGTGGGAATGGCCAGAGAGGAAATGGTCGCGGATTCATATCGATCATGCCGGACCGTTCCAAAACAAGCTTTGGCTTATCATCATCGACGCCTATTCTAAATGGATGGACGTATATCCAGTACCATCGACCAACACTGAGTCTACGCTGGACAGGTTACGAATATCCTTCAGCAACCACGGTCTACCGGAGGTAATTGTGAGCGACAACGGGTCTTCGTTCACGAGTGGAGAGTTCCAGGAGTTCTGCGAGAGAAACGGTATTCGTCACGTAACAACGGCTCCGTACCATCTTGCTTCCAATGGTTTAGCTGAGCGAGCGGTGCAAATCTTCAAACGTAATTACAGCAAGCTGCGAGAAGGAAGCGTTACGACGAAGTTAGCTCGGTTTCTAATGCAATACCGAAACACCCCACAAGGAACAACTGGCAAAACCCCTGCTGAACTCATGACCGGGATGCGGCTTCGGTCTCGTCTAGATCTCATGCACCCGAACCTGAGGTCGAAGGTGCAGGAAAAACAGCTCATGCAAAAGGAACACCATGACTGACATGCAAGGAACAGGGACCTGAGTGTAGGGCAGGAGGTGTATGTCCGTAACTTTAGTGGAAAGCCGACTTGGCATCCAGGAATCATCGTGGCCCAGCCAGGCCCTCTGGCCTTCCATGTGCAGTGTAAGGATCAACGTGTTGTACTTCGCCACCAGGATCACGTTCGATTGCGCACGGATCTGGAGGATGAGTCCCCGGCGACAGTTACCCCCGCTGTCATCAAAACTTCCGTGTCCCCGGTTGCCCAACCGGTCATTGACGAACCGCCTGTTGCAGTGGAGACACAAGTCCCTAGGTCATCGGATTCGCCACAAGGCCAAGAGCTACCCGTGGTTTCCGAGATCCCCCCACCAGTGGAGAGACGTTATCCGGTTCGGGACAATCGCCGTCGACCGACTTACCTCAAAGACTTTGTGTAGCACTTATGTTATATGGACAATGACTATACTATGTTTCAGGGCGTGTTATGTTAATATGGTGAACTTCTCGACTAAAGGGGAGGGATGTAATGTATTTAAACATGTCAGTCTAAAATCGGATATATGTTTGTAGGGGATCTAATAGTCATGTGACAACTGTCAGCGCACCCTTTTCCAATGCACTTCTGTCATGCAACTGAATGAGAACAGACGACTGAAATGTAATAAACTGATCAAGCCAACCAACCACAGCGGGCTCATTTTCTCTTCAAAAGAACATAATACATGTTCAGTAGAGTGCTTCTTTCTGAAACCAAACTGGTTAAAATTAAATAGCTGGTAATAGAGATATTGGGTCGATAGTTCTCAATATTTGTGCTGTCATCTTTTCTAAGACAGGAATTACCTTGGCCAGTGTTAACTGGTCGGGGAACATCGGGTAAGGTCGGGGAAGGTCAGGGAAGAAAGCCGATCAATGTTTCCAATATTACTTTATTCTCTTCAGATTGCCACACCATGACTTCTATAAATTGCCCTTCCCATATATCAGATCGAACATGTGGGGAAATAGTTTTGTACTTAAGCTTCTTGTTTAAATATATAATCAGTCCACCACGAGCACTACAATACTTCCCAGTAGAGATAAGTGTATAGTTATCTAAGTCTGCGCAACCGTAGCCAATACCGGCACAGTGTGAGCTGGGCTTTACCGTCCCAAAAAAACACTCGCACCGCGCTCCGACTCGGCGTTCAGCACGGGCGACTTCAACAAATCAATGCAATACACGTCAATACACCTCTTGCGCAATATGAAATAAACATAGATATAATACACATAGGTCAACACCACACTTAAAGTAATATACTTACATGCGCCGTCATTTTTTACAATTAAAGTTTTTTTTAAAGTATTTCAAAATTATGATGCATATATTAGTTATCTCTTTGAGTCTGTATAACAAAAGGTTCAACATAAAACTACGCGGTTTCTTTATATCGCGCGCAGACATCCTAGCGAGCCGCAGTCGACATCACACAGAACACCGAACGGACCTCAATATAACCCGGAATACCTTGCAGGTATCATGCGGAATACTGCGACAAACTTCGGGGTTTTCCGCCCCGAAGACGTTTTCCGAAGTTTTCCGCAGTATTACGCCTTTTATTGATGACCCTACCGAACAGCGAACAGGGATATAAAGCCGGCCACCAACTTCTGCTCCGATGAAGAAATCCGCTTCTCTCCGTATAGCCCAAAGGCTTTCAGCATTTAAATTAAGGCGGAATATACTTATTGGACATGGAGAAGAGGTTGGTAATACAAAAAATTACAGAATATATTGCTTTAAGGCACAGTCTCAAAAGCGAATTTCGGGAAAAAACAGCCACAGGTCTCTTGCATAATACTTTTCAAATAGGCGTCAGTATGAAATGATAGATGTCACAGAACTCACTGTCATTCATATTTTTATGACGACCTAGAGACTTATAGCGATATCTTCAAATTAAATGGGTTAAATCACAGAAAATTTGTTCACGGTCATCTTTTGCGGTGTTCGAAAAACATTTAGTTAATTTTACTTGACAATGAGTATGACGCATCAACATTTTTCTATTGTGAAACCGTGACCCGCCGCCTGGCGAATGGCACCGACTTTGCACTAATTCTGGCTGGGAGCCTCCTAGAGCTGCTCACAGCATACTTGCTTGGCCGGCTGGTGGGGAAAACCCTAACTTTCCAGACGTGTCAGAAATTGCAATTATGCAAAAATCTCATAACTGTGAAAACAAGATCGGAGCAACCCTAACCCTAACCCTAGTGAAAACATTCAAAACAAACAAACATACAAACACACACACAAACAAGAGACAGTCCCGCATAGCTCGATGACGAAAATCTATATGCGTAATACAATAGTATTACAAGTTTTTGGGAAACTTACAGCACACTGGAGAACAGTTCGCTTGGGACTCTAAATTATCAATTATCTAATTGGTCTACGAAGCATTACAGTTTATTTCCATTTCCGGATACCAGACTATCAATCCTGTGGCGATTAAGTTCTTCTGACATTGCTCTATTTATTCGCGCTGGTCATTCGACGCCAGGGTCTCACCACCCCCTGCACCCGCACGCATGCTCCGCGCGCTGGTCATTCGACGCCAGGGTCTCACCACCCCCTGCACCCGCACCCATGCTCCGCGCGCTGGTCATTCGACGCCAGGGTCTCACCACCCCCTGCACCCGCACGCATGCTCCGCGCGCTGGTTATTCGACGCCAGGGTCTCACCACCCCCTGCACCCGCACGCATGCTCCGCGCGCTGGTTATTCGACGCCAGGGTCTCACCACCCCCTGCACCCGCACGCATGCTCCGCGCGCTGGTCATTCGACGCCAGGGTCTCACCACCCCCTGCACCCGCACGCATGCTCCGCGCGCTGGTTATTCGACGCCAGGGTCTCACCACCCCCTGCACCCGCACGCATGCTCCGCGCGCTGGTCATTCGACGCCAGGCTCTCACCAGCCCCTGCACCCGCACGCATGCTCCGCGCGCTGGTCATTCGACGCCAGGGTCTCACCCCACCCCCCCCCCCCCCCCCCCTGCACCCGCACGCATGCTCCGCGCGCTGGTCATTCGACGCCAGGGTCTCACCACCCCCTGCACCCGCACGCATGCTCCGCGCGCTGGTCATTATTGTGGGTTTTCTTACCAGTGACATTCAACCGGTCAACGCGAAATAGGTGATAACAATAATTGATCAAATTTACTTTTATTTCAAGTAATATATTTATAAGGCACGATGCTTGGGAGATTAGGTAAATGCAAAGCACGGTTTTCGTATGTTGAAACAATTATACTCCATAAAATATGTCCTAAGCGAAAGAAGCTAAATGTATAGGTTGAAATGGGAATGTCTTGAAAAACAAATGCCGCCTATGATAGGAGGTGCTATTAGTCTTGAAAGGTTAAAACAATCGTGTCCGATATTTCTCTTTCGGTATACCGTATCAGCAAATGTCTAATCGAATGTTTTGGTTGCTAAATGTTACAGTTAATCTTATTGAAAGCCAGAACTATATTTTCATTGCACTATTCAACACATAACCTTATATAGACTAAGATAGACTCTCAAAGTGAGGTATAAGCCCAGTAGGGCTGGGTATGCATATTGTACTGTTGTAAATTGTTGTTGTGTAATCTGCATACTTTATCGCTATAATAAACAACTTCATTCATGCATTGTGTTTTTGGGATGTGCTGCACGGTAATTGTTCATTGTCTGTTCTGTGCCTTGATTAAATAAAAAGTTCTCTTTTGTTAAGTAAAAAAAACGATATAATCCCACTGTGGCGAGGCAGCGCCCGAGCCAGCTTCTCCAGCTGAGTCAATAAGATAAGTCATGCTGATGGTAGTCAGTGCTATAGGGGGTAGCAGCAAGGGCTGGGGCTCGCAAACAACCATTGACGACACCACGCTGGGGCAGTGAGACAATAGAGATTATATATAGTAGGAAATTTAGTAAGAACAGTAAAAAGATAAATTATCTTTTTTTGACTAACAAACATGTAGGCGGTAAAGTTAGACGTCCTGTGACCAAACTCCGATCTCTCTACTCTCAGTAATAATTATACAGTGAATTTATTTCGCGTTAGAATATTTCACTATTTTGAGGTCACATGAGATCATAGACGACGAGCTTTGTTTCGGGAAAAAGGGTCATCTCGACTTCCTTAATACCCTTTTGGAGGTTGACGACGATTGAGAAACCGAAAGTGGGAAAATCTGTTAGGGTTAGTAGAGTTTTTAGTCTTTAGACTTTTGTCAGTAACAACGATCATGCCGTTGCTTGAGCACCAGTTCCGTTCCCGCGGTCCGATGTGAATAACTGGTGGGTCATAACGACATCTGCCGAGCAGACCCACAGTGTAAGATTAGGGAGACAACAGCATCCAGGGAGATTAGTAGGGTGGGAGAGGGGGGGGGGGTGACTGTGGAGTCTTAAAGCCACACGCATAGCAGACCCACAGTGTAAGATTAGGGAGACAACAGCATCCAGGGAGATTAGTGGGGTGAGAGGGGTGGGGGGTGACTGTGGAGTCTTAAAGCCACCCGCATAGCAGACCCATAGTGTAAGACCGATAGCCTTGTTACATACAGAGTGACCAAACCGCCTTATGTATCCACAACAACAGCCTTATTACAGATTGACAATAGCGTTATTACACAGAGAGTGGCCAAACCGCATTAAAAACCCACGCCAATAGCCTTGTTACACACAGAGTGACCAAACCCCCTCGAACACCCACGCCAATAGCCTTGTTACACACAGAGTGACCAAACCCCCTCGAACACCCACGACAACAGCTTTGTTACATACAGAGTGACCAAACCCCCTTGAACTCCCGTGACAATAGCCCGGTTATGTACAGTGACCAAGCCCCCTTGAACTCCCGTGACAATAGCCCGGTTATGTACAGTGACCAAGCCCCCTTGAACTCCCGTGACAATAGCCCGGTTATGTACAGTGACCAAACCCCCTTGAACTCCCGTGACAATAGCCCGGTTATGTACAGTGACCAAACCCCCATGAACACTCATGACAATAGCCTTGTTACACACAGAGTGACCAAACCCCCTCGAACACCCACGACAACAGCTTTGTTACATACAGAGTGACCAAACCCCCTTGAACTCCCGTGACAATAGCCCGGTTACGTACAGTGACCAAACCCCCTTGAACTCCCGTGACAATAGCCCGGTTATGTACAGTGACCAAGCCCCCTTGAACTCCCGTGACAATAGCCCGGTTATGTACAGTGACCAAACCCCCTTGAACTCCCGTGACAATAGCCCGGTTATGTACAGTGACCAAGCCCCCTTGAACTCCCGTGACAATAGCCCGGTTATGTACAGTGACCAAACCCCCTTGAACTCCCGTGACAATAGCCCGGTTATGTACAGTGACCAAGCCCCCTTGAACTCCCGTGACAATAGCCCGGTTATGTACAGTGACCAAACCCCCTTGAACTCCCGTGACAATAGCCCGGTTATGTACATTGACCAAACCCCCTCGAACACCCACGACAACAGCTTTGTTACATACAGAGTGACCAAACCCCCTTGAACTCCCGTGACAATAGCCCGGTTATGTACAGTGACCAAATCCCCATGAACACTCATGACAATAGCCCGGTTACGTACAGTGACCAAACCCCCTTGAACTCCCGTGACAATAGCCCGGTTACGTACAGTGACCAAACCCCCATGAACACTCATGACAATAGCCTTGTTACATACAGTGACCAAATCGCCTTGATATACGTGTGTCTATATTGCACTTTCGGGCCACGGCCCCATGGAACATATACAAACATTTACATAGTAAGTTGCACGCTACTTAAGATTTAAACAGTGTCATTTTGCTGCATAGTAGCAGAATGCGCCTAGGTTATTCAAGAATACAGTATTCTTGGAGCGCATAAGTGTAATACATTTTACTTTGCTTGGAAAGTTAAAGCTAGCTAAATATTTTATGCGGAGCTCTTTATATAACCCGCATATCATCACAAAGTGGTATTCATCTTCCAATATATCGATTTCCTTACTCTTACAGTATAAACAAAATCTTTGGCTTCGTTCCTTCTGACCCCTCTTTCTCTCGACAGCAAGTCTATGATTACTACAACGCAGCTTGGCAAGGGCTATCCTGTGTCGCCTGTGGTTAATTACATGTAAATACATTTCTGGTTCTAATAATGATTTAATTTCACAATAAGTATCTAACTTTGTTAAAGCTTGAGACTCTTCTATCCAAGTTTGCTTTGCAATATGAGACAGTCTGGCTTTTAATTCAAATATAAAACTGTTCGTATCTCCCACACTTTGGCTAAGCCACACCACACCAAATCCATTGCGAAATAATAAATTCTTCACATGCGTTACCCATGTGGTTCTGCCTGCCTGGTCTAAATTGGACAACATATTGTAGCAACTCTTCGGATATCTCGATCTATCATAATCTAACACAATTCGTAGCCAGTACTTGATACATTTTATCATATAATAAACGCTCATTGGCAGCCGACCACATTCGCCGATCGCTGCTACATTAGACGTTTTCGACGACACTCCGAGTACACTTTTGCAAAATCTCGTTTGCACCCTTTCTATTATGAACACCCATGGAAATAGCCTTGTTACATGCAGAGTGACCAAACCCCCTTGAACACCCATGACAATAGCGTTGTTACATACAGAGTGACCAAACCCCATTGAACACCCATGACAATAGCCTTATTACACAGAGATTGACCAAACCCCTTGAACACCGATGACAATAGCCTTATTACGCAGATATTGACCAAACCCCTTGAACACCGATGACAATAGCCTTATTACACAGAGATTGACCAAACCCCTTGAACACCCATGACAATAGCCTTATTACACAGAGATTGACCAAACCCCTTGAACACCCATGACAATAGCCTTATTACACAGAGATTGACCAAACCCCTTGAACACCGATGACAATAGCCTTATTACACAGAGATTGACCAAACCCCTTGAACACACATGACAATAGCCTTATTACACAGAGATTGACCAAACCCCCTTGGACACCCATGACAATAGCCTCGTTACATACAGAGTGACCAAACCCCCTTGAACACCCACGACAATAGCCTTGTTGCATACAGTGACCAAACGGATTTGAACACCCATTACCCCCCCCCCCTCCCCCCTCGCGGCCTCCCTAGTGCTGTGGAACAATAATTGCTGAGTAAAACCTCTGTTTTTCATTATTTCCTTATTTTTATCCCTCTTTAGAAGACTGCGTGGTAATAAATCCCGGCAACGAAAGCCATCTATGTGGTACCAGCCACCCCTGGCCGCATCTGCAAGACGGGTGTCAGGACTGGCTGAGTTACTTGTTTCCCGGGAAAGTTTTCCCCGGATCCCGCCGCTCGCCGGCCTCCCCCCTCATTCCCCGGCCTCCCCCCTCATTCCCCGGCCTCCCCCTCATTCCCCGGCCTCCCCCCTCATTCTCCGGCCTCCCCCTCATTCCCCGGCATCCCCCCTCATTCCCCGGCCTCCCCCCTCATTCCCCGGCCTCCCCCTCATTCCCCGGCCTCCCCCCTCATTCCCCGGCCTCCCCCTCATTCCCCGGCCTCCCCCTCATTCCCCGGCCTCCCCCCTCATTCCCCGGCCGCCCCCCTCATTCCCTGGCCTCCCCCCTCATTCCCCGCTCTCCCCCTCATCCCCCGGCCTCCCCCCTCATTCCCCGGCCTCCCCCCTAATTCCCCGGCCTCCCCCCTCATTCCCCGGCCTCCCCCTCATTCCCCGGCCTCCCCCCTCATTCCCCGGCCTCCCCCACATTCCCCGGCCTCCCCCCTCATTCCCCGGCCTCCCCCCTCATTCCCCGGCCTCCCCCCTCATTCTCCGGCCTCCCCCCTCATTCCCCGGCCTCCCCCCTCATTCCCCGGCCTCCCCCTCATTTCCCGGCCTCCCCCTCATTCCCCGGCCTCCCCCCTCATTCCCCGGCCTCTCCCTCATTCCCCGGCCTCCGCCCTCATTCCCCGGCCTCCCCCCTCATTCCCCGGCCTCCCCCTCATTCCCCGGCTTCACTCCTCATTCCCCGGCCTCCCCCCTTATTCCCCGGCCTCCCCCTCATTCCCCGGCCTCCCCCCTCATTCCCCGGCCTCCCCCTCATTCCCCGGATTCACTCCTCATTCCCCGGCCTCCCCCCTCACTCACCGGCCTCCCCCTCACTCACCGGCCTCCTCTCTCATTCCTCGGCCTCCCCCCTCATTCCCCGGCCTCCCCCTCATTCCGCGGCCTCCCCCCTCATTCCCCGGCCCCCCCCCTCACTCACCGGCCTCCCCCCTCACTCACCGGCCTCCCCACTCAATCCCCGGCCTCCCCCCTCATTCCCCGGCCTCCCCCTCATTCCCCGGCTTCACTCCTCATTCCCCGGCCTCCCCCCTCCCTCACCGGCCTCCCCCCTCACTAACCGGCCTCCCCCCTCAATCCCCGGCCTCCCCCCTCATTCCCCGGCCTCCCCCTCATTCCCCGGCCTCCCCCCTCACTCACCGGCCTCCCCCCTCATTCCGCGGCATTGCCCTCATTTCACCACCCCAGGCCTCCCTTTCGCAACATACGGCCCCTTCCTTCCGCTCTACTCGGCCCCGTTCCCTCCGCCTCGTTTACGCCCCATCCGCCCTCCCCGCCCCCGTCCCCCTCCCCTCCACCGCTTGCATCTCCCTACTCCTGAATCCTCCATCGGAAGCTACGAGTGCCCAACGACTCTCTCCCGCCTCCCTTCCCTCCCCTCCACCCCTCCGTCCCCTTCGTCCTTTTCCCCTCGACACCTTCCGTCCTCCTCCTCCCGCCTCCCCTCCACCCCATCCGTCATCTGCCTCCGCCCCACTTTCTCCGTCCGCCTCCCCCCGCCTCTCCTCGGCACCCTCCGCCCTTCTCCACACTTTTCCTCCACCCCCTCCGTCCTTCACCCCCCGTCTCCCCTCGGCACCCTCCGTCCTCCTCGCCCCGCCACCCTTCCACCCCCTACGTCCTCCGCCCCCGGCCTCTCCTCGTCACCCCTCGCCTCTCTTCGGCCCCCTCCGTCCTCTTCCTACCGCCTCCCATCCGCCCCCTCCGTCCTCCTCCCCCGCCTCTCCTCGGCAGCCTCCGCCCTTCTCCCCCACCCCCCCATCCGTCCTCCTCCCACCCCCACCTCCTACGTCATCCTCCCTCCGCCTCCCCTCCACCCCCTCTGTTATTCTTCGACCCGGCTCTCCTCCGTCTCTCCTCCACCCCCTCCGTGCTCCTCCCCCACCTCCCCTCTACCCCCTTCGTCCTCCTCCCACCGCTTCTCCTCCACCCCTCCGTGCTACTCCCCCACCTCCCCTCCACCCCGTTCGTCCTCTCCCCGCCTCTCCTCCACCCCCTCCCTCCTCCTCCTACCGCCTCCCAAACGCCCCTCCGTCCCCCTCCCTCCGCCTCTCCTCCGGCTCCCCTCCACACCCTTCGTGCTCCTCCCCCCGCCTCCCCTCCACCCTCTCCGTCCTCCTCCTACCGCCTCCCCTCCACCCTCCTCCCCCGCCTCTCCTCGGCACCCTCCGCCCTTCTCCCCCACCTTTCCTTCACCCCCTTCGTCCTCCTCCCCCCGCTTCTCCTCCACACCCCCCTGCTCCTCCCTCCGCCTCCCCTCCACCCCCTTCGTCCTCCTCTCCAGCCCCCTCCGTCCTCCTCCCCCCGCCTCCCCTCCGCCCCCTTCGTCCTCCTCCCCCGCCTCCCCTCCGCCCTCCCCCCCCCCCGCATCCCCTCCGCCCCCTCCGCCCCCTCCGTCCTCCTCCCCCAGGCTCCCCTCCGCCCCCTCCGTCCTCCTCCCCCAGGCTCCCATCCGCCCCCTCCGTCCTCCTCCCCCCGCCACCCCTCCGCCCCGCCGTCCTCCTCCCCCGCCTCCCCTCTGCCCCCTCCGTCCTCCTCCTCCCGCCTCCTCTCCGCCCCCTCCGTCCTCCTCCCCCCGCCTCCCCTCCGCCCCCTCCCCCGCCTTCCCTCCGCCCCCTCCGCCCTCCTCCCCCCGCCTACCCTCCGCCCCCTCTATCCTCCTCCCCCCGCCTCTCCTCCGTTTGTCCTCCACCCCCTCCGTGCTCCTCCCCCCGGCTCCCCTTCACCCCCTCCGTCCTCCTCCTATCGCCTCCCCTTCACCTCCTCCGTTCTCCTCGCCCCGCCTCCCATTCACCCCCTCCTTCCTCCTCCCCCCGCCACTCCTCGGCCCCTTCCGTCTTCATCCTCCCCCCGCCTCCCCTCCGCCCCCTGCCCCCGCCTCCCCACCGCCCCCCTCCGCCCTCCTCCCCCCGCCTCCCCTCCGTCCTCCTCCCCCCGCCTCCCATCCACCCCCTGCGTCCTCCTCTGGTTTTCGTTATTTCCCTATTTGTATCCCTCTTTAGAAAACTGGGTAGTAGTAAATCCAGGCAACGAAAGCCATCTATGTGGTACCAGTCACCCCTGTTCGCATCTGTAAGACGGGTGTCAAGAAAAATGTGGCTGAGTTACTTGTTGCCCGGGAAGGTTTGCTCCGGACGCCGCCGCTCGCCCCTTTTTTTCCATGAGTGGAAAAACAAATCCAATTATCGACGATATATGTTGGTAACAAGTCCATATGTCTTACTCCTCACAACTAATCCATCAAAGTATTTAATACATTGCTTACGTCGAAGGTAGAAAATGAGTTATTACTGACAAAAGTACAAATCTTGTGTCAGTATACTGGTTAGCTCGCTTCGTAAATTTGTTTGTTTATACGTTCGATACAGGTCACAATTCGACAGCTACCATTATTAGTCTTCGCAAAAACGTAGACTGGTGAAATGGCTCGGTCGAGTTCGTTATATATATATATATGGAATATATGTAGGTCAATGGTCAAGGTCACAGAGATTTAAAAAAAAAAGAGTTACGAACGCATATACCTGAGTTAATATTAGAGGTGGGATCTCTGGTAAGTGTCACAATATGCCACCCTTCGAGGCGCAACTTTCAGGTATGTTCACTGTTTGACGCGTCATACCCACTTTCGAGCAAAAGTAGATAACATGTTATGGGGAAAACGCACTAAATTACCTCTGTCAGTTTTTCCGCTTTTTGCCTCATTAAAGATTAAACTATCAATGTGAGGTTCCAATAGGTCATGTAAATATGAATGCGGATGATCTCTGTGCAATCATATATACGTTCTATTCAAGCCATGACCAAATGCTTGCAGCCGAGGATAAATATTTGTCTTTTTACGTTAATTTCAAAAAAGAAGTCCTGGCATACACAAACTGCGATACAACAGATAATAAAACATTACATCATCAGGTATATGCTATTATTCGTTCAAGTGAAGTAGCAATGTGATATTGCTGTAATATTCTAAAAACTTTCACTCTTAAATTAATTTCGGCATTAAAGAACATAACAATATTGCACAGGCGTTCGTCTGGATGACTATTTCGTATTCATAAATCTTTGTATATAAGGTAAGCTGTTAAAGATAGAATGACATTAATATCACGATTAGTGTTACCAATGTATATATCGCAGGCTGTTCTATTTATAGCCAAAGCTGTTTCTATTATACTCCAGATAATCATTGCTCAAGGGCATTCATATAAGAGATGGGTTATATCATGTATACTATCCAAAATCGTGCATTGATCACAGTCACTTTTGCCCCATCGCATTAAGAGCCACTTGCATGCTAAGGTCAGGTGTAAAACTTTGTGGTTAAATTCAGCCAATTTCTTATCCTTCATTGTTTTATTGTATTACGGTAAACTTCATGGACATTAACTTCCGTTAGGTCCCTTTTAAACATATCACATAGTTTGCGCTCCGATACAACCCTCTCATGCTTTTTGTGTACAAAGCGATAGTACATTATGTTGCATTTAAAACTGGTTAGTTCTATATCTCTTATAATACAACTCTCTTTTACTGGCGAACTGTGTGGTATATGATCGCCTAAGATCATTCTATAGCCTCTAAATGCTTTGCTTAACATGGACAGTTCTGCTTTTGCTGCTGTCGGGAGTATATTAGTCAAGGTGAAAACCTGTATCGGAAAGTATCTCATTCTGATTTTATGGCCCTGTCTAACTATGATAAATTGACTCATCTAATACAAAACTACTGGAAGGAGGTAGCGCAATTTTTAAGCAATGCATGGATGTCCCGGCGTAGTTTGTTATATAACTAAGACATAAAAAAAACTTAAACTTAAATTTAGTCAAATACTATTATTGTATCGTATTGATTTATTTAATTGAATTGAATTTTTTTCTTTCATTCTATTTTTCTTCGTGTGTTTTTTTTTCTTTTTTTTTTCTTTATGTCATTATTATTATATAAGGCTTATATAGATTTTTTTGTTTCTCTTTTTTGGCCGATATGCGGCAGTCCTAACACCATCAACTTCACAGTCACTTGTATCCCGGTAGAGATGGGTGAGGGGTTATATTTTGTGTTTAACTGGTGGTTAATGTTATCAGTTGTATACCTCATATGTGACTTAAATAAACAAATTACTTACTAATTACTCTGCTAAAATAATTGTTTTCGATAGAATGATATTAAAGAGATAATCAATATTTATGCGCCCTTCATTAAACATCAAATCTTTAACAAAAATGATACCACAGTTCATAAAAGATTTAAATAGTAAGCTCACATTTTTTTCCTTCAATTGTGATTTTTGAATTTCCCCAAATTATCTGATAAAGTAGGTCTGCTTTATTGGTCGGTTGTGGACTAGAATTTAGGATCCTGTTATCCATGCATATTTTGGATAAAATAGTGGTAGTTTCATGAGATCAGGTACTTTCTTTTCGTCTATCGCTTTGAATCTTAAACCTTCTAAACTGTCCCCTAGCAAGCGTATATATTGCTGCCCCAAAAACTTCCAGCTTTCACTACCATCTGCAAAAATTCGTTTAAGCCACATGACATTAACAGCTCGAAAATGAGATTCAACATCAATCATTTCAGCACCGGCATCTTCACATCTTTTTTATAACAGTTATTTTGCCGAATATGGTCAATTGACGTTGTTTCCATTGCGTAAGGATTGCATCAATCTTGTCCAGCTTAGCGTACCAGTTAAAGCTGTTACACCTTTCCTCATCATACCCGACATATATTGCGAGATATCCTATGGGTTCTGTTGTGAATTTAACACCTTCTATTTCGTCTCCATCATTCCTTTCCGCGCCAAGAAACATTCCTATAGTTTTAATTATATTAAGTTCGGGGCCTATCGAATATTTCTACATTTTTCGGAAGCCTTTATCATCGTATATCCTTCAATTGCATTGTTGGGTTTACTTCTCTGGGCTAGTAATCCTACCACCATAATGAAAAGTAGAGCAGAGAGCGGACAACCTTGCCGCGGGGGGATCTAAGCTTCGTCGTCGACTGTAAACATGGTGACACCATCCTATTACTTTTCGGTATATAGTCGAAAACATCTAACATGGGACCCTATGGGCAAAACTGGAATTATGACTTATGAATATGACCTACTTTTGATCGCGCTATATCAGTATCCTTCGCCACAAAGTGAGGTACTATCATCGCAAAGCAAGTTACAAAACAAAGACGGCGATTGCGTTACAACTATTCGTTTCCATGGCAATGAAGCAATTGGCCTAATGATAAACATACAGATTCTTGCCATTTAAAACAAATCATCAAAAATCATATACACGTCATAGCGCTGTGGCATTTTCGCCAAATGGTAGGGAACATTCACCTCCAGATAACACATGACGTTGACGTATGCGTAGGCCTACTTAGGATGTTAGAGCGTTCTAAAAAGGGGCACCTTCCCCTGCTCGGCCGCTAATGATAAGTCAACGGGGAGAACTACTGGCTTCTTTTGCGAGTTTGAAACAATATGGGCGCTAGAGATTTGAGACCGGTTGCAAAAGAGGGGAAAAGTCGAATTTAGAATTTGGTATGAATACTAATCGTATCACAGTGGGAAGAAATGTAAAAAGAGGGATGAAAATTAGCAGGTTTATGTACAATATCGAATGTAACATTTGGAGAAGTATTGGCTAGCGTCCTGGACAACAACAAAGCTCACTGGAGTAAGACAGACTTTACTGATTTGTGAGACTACATAACCCTAATATAGTTCTTATCGTTGCCAAAAGGTATTTAAATATTTAGTTTCGGGCAAACACTACATCGACCATCAGACTACATCGGCCATCAGACTACATCGACCATCAGACAACATCGGCCATCAGACTACATCGACTATCAGACTACATCGACCATCAGACTACATCGACCATCAGACTACATCGACCATTAGACTACATCGACCATCAAACTACATCGACCATAAGACTACATCGACCATCAGACTACATCGACAATCAGACTACATAGCCCCAGATTAGACCGACCATCATACTACATCGACCATCAGACTACGTCGGCCATCAGACTACATCGACCATCAGACAACATCGGCCATCAGACTACATCGACTATCAGACTACATCGACCATCAGACTACATCGACCATCAGACAACATCGACCATTAGACTACATCGACCATCAAACTACATCGACCATAAGACTACATCGACCATCAGACTACATCGACAATCAGACTACATAGCCCTCAGATTAGACCGACCATCATACTACATCGACCCTCAGACTACATCGGCCATCAGCCTACATCGACCATCAGACTAGATCGACCATCAGACAACATCGACCATCAGACTACATTGACCATTAGACTACATCGGCCATCAGACTACATCGACCATCTGGCTAAATTGAGCATCAGACTAAAATGAACACCTGAATAAAAGAACCACCTGCCCTGAGGGCCGATCCTTGGCAAGCCATTCTATACTATACATCCTATAATATATAATCTTATACATTGTATAACCCCTGTAGCAGGTGTCCACCTGGATTACTCCTGTAACAGGCTTCACACACCGGACCTACGGCATGCTACGCGCGGTCTACTGATCGTACATGCTGAGAGCGTGTGTGTTCTCCCGCACGCCCACATCTGCCGGTGATTTCCTTCTGTGCGACTATTGTTTGGAGCGAGCACCCTGCGATTGGGTGCACCCTGAGAGGTGGGTGAACCCTGCCATGGGGTGGTCTGCTTAATGACTATGTTATGCGAGCCCCGTCCTTACTGCCCCATACATCGCTAAGGCCTAAGGTCTTCACATCGTTCCTGCGAAGTGAGAAGGCCTTTGCGGAATGTGCTGACGAGAGCCTTCAGCCAGTTCCGGCCAGTCTCCCCGGATGACTGATTCAAGATGACTGGTCCACGGGGGTGGCAATATTCCATGAATGCCACCTTAAACCCGAGCCCAAGGTATAAATACGAAAGAACAATGTCCTTGCGATGTCAGTGACGAAGTGCCTCTCATGCCATTGTATTTCATCCCACAAGCCCCCGAGAATAGGAGAGAGTGTGTGTGTGAGAGAGAGAGAGAGCGAGAGAGAGAGAGGCAAATAGCCCCACCGTAGTGAGCAAGTCTAGCCTCCTTGCCCGGTGTGCAATAAGAAACACCGCAGCGCTGCCGGCAAAAATAACGGAGACCGAGGGAAAAAGAAAACTTGGGCAGCGACCGTTCCCATCTCTCTGTCTAGCCTAGGCTGTCTAGCATAAAGCATACCAGAAAGCCGCAAGCGTCTATTCCACTAGCCCCAAAGCCAAGCGGTAGCGCAACCAGCACAGCGTGTCTGCCAGACTACCAGCATCATAACCAGCTCTGTTCTATTACTGTCTCGTGCCTTCCCGGCGCCAACCCGAGGTGGGATCAAGGCATCCCGATACCAGTGCTGCCTCCTTTCGACGGTGCGCTGAGTCAGGAGTCACGTGTCCGGAAGGCTGGCCTCCCCACTGCTCAGTGATTCTCCGCCAGGTGACGACGTGCACAGCCTGCTCCCCGCCAGCACGCTCGGATAACGCAACTTTACAAGGTGAGTATCTGGATATCTATACTTCACAGCCACGGCAGCCTTCCGCGCTACAGTCAGCTACATATGTCTATCCTTCGTGCCTATTCTGGCTTTTCTTGTTTTGATGGCTTCACCTCCACGCGTCTATAGGAAAGTTGCGTCCTAATGCAACATTATTATCTGCTTTAGTTGTTTAATCATGATGTAAATTGTTATTTGCTTCTTACACTCTCATGTTACTCAGCTGATGGTGGGTGTGTGGCACCCAGGCCATAGAGGGCATTCGGAGAGCGAGACAAAAGTGCGATTTTGCGGTCATTGAGAGACATTTTTGGTTAAAAAGGGCATCTAAAATAGACACTGACAGTCATGGAAATGCATATGGAGATTAATTATTCGAACACTTTCTATATCAACTGGAATATATAGCCAAGAGCTGAAATTTTATTTGAACACTTTCGATATAAACTGCAATATATGGTTAAGAGCTGCAATGTTGATAAAGCTTCAGTCGCCTATGGGCACATCGAGAGAAATTGTAAGTTTCTGCTCCGGGAGAAAAAAGGCGAAAAACAGGTGCATTTGGGCGGCACATATATATGTATACCTTACTCTATGTAGTGCCCCCCCCCCCCCCTCCTCCCCCGCCGGTAAACTGTATCAACCACTACCTAAATGTTGTATTATTCTATAAATGGGAGTTTTAATATAATATTCAGCCTAAATGTTACTAATGGCTCACAATCTACTGGGCTAGATATTCCCCCGTGTCCGCCTACTGCCTCGACACCTTAATTGTGGCACTGTATGCAGATCCTACTGGGAGCTGAACATCATCCTCTCATGTTACACTGTAACCGGATATATACCCAACGCCACTGAGCCTGAAGATAAAAGCCGAGATAAATAATCTAAAGACGCATTGAAGAGCTTTTAGCAGATTTGGCGTATAGCTTAGCCCCCCCCCCCCCCCCTCCCCCACCTCCCCCCATCCCTCCTCCACCACCGCCTGTGTAGCACATTCTGGTCTCTCTCCTCCTCTCACTGTCTTACCTCTATATCTACTATCAGTCATTTCTTTCTAATATGTAGTCTGCCATATGGGAGTCACTGTCTGATCCAAGCCCATGGCGTTCACTGACACTCACTCGTTTGGCAAACCGTGCAGTCTGTGTGCTTTTTGTATGAGCAAAAAAGGAAAAAGGAACATTCCAAGACTTCATTGGTTGCAATGTAACAAGGTGCTTTCTCATGCACACTTGGCAGTGACCCGCTATTGACCTTCTGGGCGCATTCCTGGACGAAGGGCGCACATGTCATGACTCAAGGGATTACGATGTACCCTCTGCAATTGGGCTGCAATAGGGCTGCACAGTTCTGCCGGGTTCGGTTTCCGGTTTAGGTCTTTTGGGGACCAACAAAAAACACATGTGTTCTTACCGGCTGCGCGGTTTGTGCCTGAAGAATCGAGTGGGTGTGAAACTATTTTTTTTACTTTGGTCCAGGCATTTTTAACTATAAAATCATAATATAGTTAAAGATAAGACATTTATCTCTCTATAATGCATGTCATGCGATCAGACTTTTGAAAGCGTTATATTTTGAGACAAATCATGTTTACATTTCTGCGACAAACGGAACACCGTTGTCCTCGCCTGGTCAGTCCATATAAAGAGCGTTGTTACGTAATAGATACCGCGCGCAGGCATGCGAGTCATGATGATTATTACGTCATACGACATAGAAAACCCCGCGCAGCACATTAGATCACCTGACACTTGACACACATCAGACAACCGCAAACACGGGACGCCAGGCACGGGACGCCAGGCACGGGACGCTCCTCACGGGACGCCAGCCCCGAGACGCCCGGCACGGGACGCCCGGCACGGGACGCCCCTCACGGAACGCCCCTTACGGGACGCCAGGCCCGAGACGCCAGGCACGGGACGCCAGGCCCGAGACGACAGGCACGGGACGCCAGGCCCGAGACGACAGGCACGGGACGCCAGGCACGGGACGCCAGGCACGAGACGCCAGGCCCGAGACGCCAGGCCCGAGACGCCAGGCACGGGACACCAGGCACGGGACGCCAGGCACGAGACGCCAGGCCCGAGACGCCAGGCCCGAGACGACAGGCACGGGACGCCAGGCCCGAGACGACAGGCACGGGACGCCAGGCCCGAGACGACAGGCACGGGACGCCAGGCCCGAGACGACAGGCACGGGACGCCAGGCCCGAGACGACAGGCACGGGACGCCAGGCACGGGACGCCAGGCACGAGACGCCAGGCCCGAGACGCCAGGCCCGAGACGCCAGGCACGGGACACCAGGCACGGGACGCCAGGCACGAGACGCCAGGCCCGAGACGCCAGGCCCGAGACGACAGGCACGGGACGCCAGGCCCGAGACGACAGGCACGGGACGCCAGGCCCGAGACGACAGGCACGGGACGCCAGGCCCGAGACGACAGGCACGGGACGCCAGGCCCGAGACGACAGGCACGGGACGCCAGGCACTTTGTGTACGTCTACTACTTATTTGTTACGTATTTATTACCAAGTACATTATACCCGTCCGCAACCTACTGTAACCACCCAGACGCCACGGACTGTATATCTTCCGAACCCCAAATCCCGGCATCCTCTACTCCCGCCCAGCTGCTCTGAGATACTAGCGCTGATTGACTCACGGGACAATTGCAGATTCAGGCATCCCTCGAAAGGTTTCCCCTCCCCTTCTCAACCCCCACCCCGCCTCCCCTGGAGTCCTAACAGTTTCGCTTCCTCCGGTAAGCACGCCACCTACCCCCCCCCCCCCCCCCCACCAACCCCGCCACCCCCTCCCTCTCCTCCTATCACCCAAGTTCCTGCGGCAACCCCGTGCGGAATTCCATTGGCAGGGTCATTACCTCTAGCTGTAGGCGAGAGTGGTTGGTGATACTCTCGCGGGACATGCCCTGCTGGTGCCTGTCCCTGCCACGTGTCTCACAGCTGTCCCTGCCACGTGTCTCACAGCTGTCCCTGCCACGGTGTGTACAGCGCTCCATGCCGTCTCACAGCTGTCCCTGCCATGGTGTGTACAGCGCTCCATGTTGTCTCAGCTGTCCCTGCCACGGTGTGTACAGCGCTCCATGCCGTCTCACAGCTGTCCCTGCCACGGTGTGTACAGCGCTCCATGCCGTCTCACAGTTGTCCCTGCCACGGTGTGTACAGCGCTCCATGCCGTCTCACAGCTGTCCCTGCCACGGTGTGTACAGCGCTCCATGTTGTCTCAGCTGTCCCTGCCACGGTGTGTACAGCGCTCCATGCCGTCTCACAGCTGTCCCTGCCACGGTGTGTACAGCGCTCCATGCCGTCTCACAGCTGTCCCTGCCACGGTGTGTACAGCGCTCCATGCCGTCTCACAGCTGTCCCTGCCACGGTGTGTACAGCGCTCCATGCCGTCTCACAGCTGCCCCTGCCACGGTGTGTACAGCGCTCCATGCCGTCTCACAGCTGCCCCTGCCACGGTGTGTACAGCGCTCCATGCCGTCTCACAGCTGTCCCTGCCACGGTGTGTACAGCGCTCCATGTTGTCTCACAGCTGCCCCTGCCACGGTGTGTACAGCGCTCCATGCCGTCTCACAGCTGTCCCTGCCACGGTGTGTACAGCGCTCCATGCCGTCTCACAGCTGCCCCTGCCACGGTGTGTACAGCGCTCCATGCCGTCTCACAGCTGCCCCTGCCACGGTGTGTACAGCGCTCCATGCCGTCTCACAGTTGTCCCTGCCACGGTGTGTACAGCGCTCCATGCCGTCTCACAGCTGTCCCTGCCACGGTGTGTACAGCGCTCCATGCCGTCTCACAGCTGTCCTTGCCACGGTGTGTACAGCGCTCCATGCCGTCTCACAGCTGTCCCTGCCACGGTGTGTACAGCGCTCACAGCGCCACAGATTTTATGTCAGAGTGAGGAATGATGCCCTGGCTTAAGAGTTAGACATCCGGCACTTTGAGACCAGAATGCATTGTGCCTATCGACCACAACTACACAAATATTGACGTTACAAAACTTGTTATCACTAAATTCTATCTCAGACTCAGAAGTCCCGGCATTCTCGCCCTCGCCTTCCCGCATTCTTGCGTTCTCGCGTGCAAGCATTCTTGCGTTCTCGACCCTTTTTGTGGAACAAATATGTCCCGAGGCGGGGCAAGTTCGCCCGCAAGAACAACGCTGCTAAGAAATGCTGGTTTCGTCCGAAAAATATTTAGTTCCAAGAAATCGAGTGGAAAAAACATTTGAAAAAGACAAAGTAAGAAGAAGAAGTTTATAGAATTCCATATTCCTAAAGTGAACGGAGTAAGAAAAAACCATTGAACGGCAGTGTACTACACCCAGATTTCGCCTTTCTCGCAGGAGTCGCCACACAAACTACACAAGGCGAACGTGCCCCATCGTCGGTGGGCGAACTTGCCCCACGAGTAATTTTAGTTTTGACTTCGTTTCACACAAAACCTAAACTGATTACATGGGTAAACTAAATGTCACTAAACTAAATACGGGATTGCCTGTACTTTTGAATGATATATATATAATATGTCTTGTCTACACCGCGTATGGAGCAAATTCAACAAAATTAGACCGAAAAATCGACTAAAGCAGTTTGATTTCATGTATTTGCTTCTAGTCGCGATATAGTTTAACAGACAGCCCCTGTTTTCTCCGTGCACGCGCGGAACGAATCAAGCGAATCAACTAGCCCCGGTCTCCCCTTCGCCTGACACTGTCAGTCACTCCTTAAACGAACTGCATTCTGGTTTAGCAACTGTCAAACCGCTTATATATTACATAAACCTACTCTGATGGTTACAGCTTTACCCGATTTTGTATGCGAAGCGAGTAAAGGCAAACAACCACCGAAGGGCACGGAGCACATCAGACGTATGTAGGTCTCTATCTCGCCCAGCCAACCCTCAGACGTATGTAGGTCTCTATCTCGCCCAGCCAACCATCAGACGTATGTAGGTCTCTATCTCGCCCAGCCAACCATCAGACGTGTAGGTTTCTATCACCCAGGAAACCATCGCATCAGACTCGAGTAACAACTCCGTGCCATGTTTATCTAAGGATTGCTGCCTCGTGGTGGGAGACGCTGAGAGGAAAGCAGTCTGGGCAGATACGCGCCCCCCCCTCCTTTCACTCCCCTACCTCCACCCCCCCCCCCTCCCTCCCCGCTCATCGTTCGCGGAACTGTTATGCTTTGGAGAAGACTGGGGGGCGTACTGAACCCACCTGTGGGGAAAGAAAGGTGACACCGCTCAGGGCAAGGTCGCTGAGACGCTGGGTGGGTTGGACTCGCGGCGGGACTGGATCCGCGAACAGAATGGAAAGAGGGCGGCGGGCCTATCCATCTGACACGTCACTACAGGGGCACCACCCACAACATTATGGCCATTTGGACATGTTGTGATCGCATAAATCAATCTAGGACGCGAGGCACATGCGGCCAGCCGCTGTACATAACAGGCTTACTTGGCCTTAATTATCGCCCAGGCTTGCAGCAGAAATTAGTGGCGGATCCAGGAGGGGGTGGCGGGGTGAATAGCAGTGAACAGGGGGCACGTGACCACTGCCCGCTTTTGCTCGAAACAAGGCGATACAGATACTGGGTAACACAGCACGTGCCCATTAAATCTGAATATTGTATCAAGGTCTCACCATTTAGAATAAATAACGTCCCCCCCACCCACCTTGTGCAGAATGCTGTATCCGCTGCTGGAATTGCCAGCAGTGCCATAGCCACTTGTTGTTTTCTTTCTAATGCTTACATATTTTTGTTTTCCTCATTATTGCAGCTCTCCAAGTGCACCCGCCGTGGCGCAAGAATGTCCGAGAAGAGCGAGATAGTTGTGAACGTGGGTGGTCCAGGGGGCGCCAGAACCCAGACTTCCACGTCGCACCAGTCGTCCACCATGTCCAGCTCCACCACCTCCTCCTCCTCCCAGTCTGTGAAGCAGATCACCAAGTCCGTGAAGACCACCTCCTCCACCACGGTGAAGAAGTCCTCCTCGGGGTCCCAAGCTATCTCCATCAAATCCAACCAGCAGTCCTTCTCGGACACCTTCGGCAAGAGTCTCGGCATCGACGTGGACGCCGAGATGAAGAAGTTGATGGGTTCCCTGCATACGGACTCGACCAGCACGGCCCGCCAGAATCTCTTCCACCTGACCCCGTTGCAGCCCATGGGTAGCGGCTCGGAGATCATCAAACTGGACAACACCTCCATCTTGGACTACATCGACAAGGACGACCGCGACCTGCTCAAGTTCAACTTCGACGTGAGCGGGTATCAGTCTCAGACGGTGATTGTCAAGTCGGACGGCAACAAGATCGAGGTGTTCGCCAAGAAGACGTCCAAAGTTGGCGACGAAGAGCGCTCAGAGGAGTTCAGCCGCTCCTACGAGATGCCCCGCGACGGAGCCATCGACGCCAGTAAGATCACATCGTCTTTCTACAAGGACGGTATCCTCTCGGTCGAGCTGCCCGTCGGTCTGGCCATGGACTAATACACCGAACAAGCCATGTGTACCCACTTAATGAACGGTTAATTCTCCCGCCAGGCAAAGAGCTTTCCCTTACCCACTGATCTCCACGCCCAATATGTATGCAACAGATTTGATGTAATTCTTGATAGATACTCTGTGGTGCCTTAACTTCTTGACAATGTGTTAACGTGACTGTAATAAGGGTAACTGCATCAAACATGCTGTTCCAGTAAATTTACTATTTTGATAATCATGGAAAACTGGGACCTTGTGAAGGTGGAAGACATATGCAAAATCGACCCACAAAGGGGTTATTACTTTGACCTCTGTGAGAGCAGCAAAAGTTCCAGGCTGGGACAGAGTTTTGGTAGAGGCTTTGTTTTAATACAACACGCCCTCCTATGTACGTCCTTCTTCGCACTGATCAGTTTATGCGCATTTAAGGGATCCGTGGTAATTGTCCGACAACATATGTTAATAAATGTTGTACTTTCCAGTTTTTAACAAATGGATTTCCTTATATATTCACACATATAGTGTAAATGTATAAATAAATGGATCACTCAGATGTTCTGAAAGCAATCGACTGAATTACTGGACAACGATCTTTACGAAATAAAGGCGTCAATACACCAATATATTGCACGGCTACAACGTAGCGCCCGGAGGGGGTGAGGAAGTGCTGTCCGGAAGTCGTGCCTCCACGTGGTCACGGATTGCCAATGGCGTCCTAGATACATCTTATGAAGTAACGCTAATAACTGTGACCTTGCGCAGTACGCAAGGCGGCGCGTGAACCCAGCTGTAGGCCGTCGATGTGAACAATACACTCCCCTACAGAATAGCAACTAAGTGCCAGTATGTGGCCAGGCAATCCCCCATTACATTGTCATCCGTCATAACTGCGCACCCATTAGATACTTTTTTTACAAAAGAAAATAAGTCTTTCCAAATTCTTTTGAAACACGACTTATTCTTTTAAAAAAATCTCGTTCCAAGCTCAGTTTTGATTCCCGAGTTATCTTTCGGAAGGCCCCGTTGTCGTAGCGTTATCGACTGTATAAAAGTACGTTGCATGTGCAACCCCCAGCTGTCTCTGGGGTTGTTTGGCGCGGTTTATCCCATGTGTGCACTAAGGTGGCCTAAACAACAAACCATATATAAAAACAATAACTCATTCTAAACTTCGACGCGGAACGAGGTATTAAAAAAAAGTCGTTCCAAACTTTGTCGCGGAACGAGTTATTTTTTTTTTTCAAAAAAGTAATTACAAAGTTCTTCACGCTAGGACCGGAACACTATGGTGCCCGGTTTAGGACATCGCGATATTTTTTGGCATATTTTCCAAATTCTGTTCGAGTACGACTCCTTTTTTTTCTAAACAACTTATCCCGTTCCTAACCCGGAGTTGCATCCTGACTTTTTTTTCTGGGCTGAACTGCGGCGAGCATGGGAAGGGACTGATGCCCCCCCCCCCCCTCCCCCCGGGCCACTACATATTGTTAGGAATACTTTGCCGCCCTAATGACTTTTTCTCTCTTTCCTCGGTGCAGTTACCTACATTTTCTCTCAATGTGGCCATTTGAGACTGGAACTTTCCATTTGCAATGAAAAAAAATGTTCCATATTCTCCATGTTCCATATTCTCCTCACATACACAACTTCGCAATTATACGCCATCTTGGAAAATACGTGACTGGCACAAAGAGTTCTGGGAAATATTTTGGTGTTATCTTGATTTTTTTCTATGGAGATAAATGCCATATCTCCAGGGTATTGGCAAGGCATGTATAAAATTAATGAATATGTCTAACTTACATCCAGATTAGGTAACTTTTCCGTTACATAGATGACAATATTGCCTGTTTAAGTGTCTACAAAACACGTTCTCATGCGATGACGCCATCTTGACATCCCGCTAAGACCAAAATAATACCCAGAATGCATTGCACATGCAGTGGCGCCTCACAGTGGAATAATCTGAACTATGATTTGCGAAGTGGTCTATGTTTCAGTAATCCCCTTTCCCGGAGATCTCAATCAGCTCAATCCCCAATATACGTTGCATAACTGTGATTGTCCATTTTGGATGCCATTTTTTTCACCAAAATATGGTCTCTCCCCGACCACAAATCGCGTACTTTTCTCTCACTCGCCAAATGCCATGGGTGGCACACCCTCAACCACTGCAGTAAGGTAGTGCCTCCCCGCCCCCATTACGTGGGGAAGGCTCGATTATTACGTCACGCTACTGCATGTGGTTAACCAGCTACGAAATCAGCCACGTGCAATCATGGCAACCTTTAAGATAAGATAAGATAAGATAAAGTTTTATTTAACGTCGGTATGTAAAAGACATCAATAAACATTAGCACACGTGCTATTGACCGACAATGATAAAATGACATGAGCGGATGAGATATATATACATATGACAATGAAAATATAACAACCTTTGCATCTCATAAAACCTTACCCATTAGCTATGTTACATAATGTGCACGAATTACAGTGACACAAGAACACATCCGAGGTTGACAGCGTTGTTTTAAATTCCTTGGCAGATTTGGCTAACTTCGTTTCCTTGTTGAGCATGTTCCATAGCTTGCTACCTTGATACTTCAATGAATTATGGCCATAATCTGTTGTCTTAACGCGTGGCATACATATATTTGGCCCATTTTTTAAAATGTAATTGTTTTCCTTCACGTTATACATGTCATGAAGATAACTAGGCCCAATATTGTTGATACTCTTGTAAACTTCTAATGATATGCAGCGCAATCGTTCAACATATAGTAATGGTCTACCCGCTCTCTTCCTCAACTCTGCGTATTCTGATCTAAAGTCATTAAACACATACCTCAATGCCCGCTCCTGTATCTTTTCAATCTTACGCATATTTTTCATGTCACAAAAATGCCATACAACGGGACAATAATTAAAATGTGAAAGAATAAAATCATGAAATAACGTAAGTTTGCTATCAACATCTATTAATTTAGAAAGTCTAGCTAAAACATTGAGACTTTTTCCAGCCTTCTTGCATCAACTTGATATATGGTTGCCGAAAATTAACCTAGCGTCCAGTTGAATACCTAGTAATGTTACTTCCTGTTGTGCTGCCAGTTCTGTTCCAGAAATCGAAAACGATCTGTGCTGACTTAATTCGTTTCTCTTTTCAAACACGATTGCCTGGTACTTACTTGGGTTCGCTTTCATGTAATTGTCGACGAACCACGTTGTTATCTCCGATAACGCCTTCTCTAGAGTTACTTTAACCTTGTTAAACTCCTTACCTTGAGCCGCTACAGTATTATCATCAGCATAATTATATTTATCGGTTCCCCGTGCGGTGGATACAAGCAGGTCATTCGTAAATACATTATACAGATGTGGACCAAAAACAGATCCCTGTGGTGCTCCTTTCTTTAGGGTAAGCCACTCGCTCCGATTATGTCCTAGTTTTACCCTCTGTTCGGGGTTCGTAAGATAGCTTGCAACTAGCGTACATGATTGTTTACTTATGCCATAAACGTTCATCTTGGTAATCAATAATCTGTGTGGAAGACAATCGAATGCTTTTGAGAGATCCATTAGTATAGCTCCCATAACTTGATTATTATCTAATGCATTTTTGGAGTCTTCAACTAAGCGCATCAGTAGGCTTTGACAACTGTGTCCCTTTCTAAACCCAGATAGTCTGGGTGATAACCTGGGTTCCATATAGGACATAAGCTGGTCACACAATATTTTTTCATATATCTTGGAGATACAGGGGAGAACACTTACTGGCCTGTAGTTTTCCTTATTTAAGTTGTCCTTCTTCTTGAAAATTGGTGTGACTTCAGCGTATTTTAGTTCTTTTGGAAACGTATTACAAGTAATCGTCATATTTAACACATACCTTAATGGCTCACACAGGATGGCAGCTCCCAGCTTGATAAGCTTCGGAGGTATCTTGTCGTAGCCACTAGCCTTCGACACGTCAATGCCTTTAAGTGCATTGTATATTTCGTGGCTACTTACTGCCCGAAAGTTGAAAGTTTCCGTTATACCTTGGTTACCTTACTTTATAGCAATAACGGATTTATGGTCTTTGTGATAAAGAAGGGTTTCGTCTATTGGTTGATCATCTGGTATGTCATCTTGTTGGCCTATGTTTTTGGCAACGTCTATGAAATATTGATTAAATATGTCACTTACCTTTGATGGATCTGATATGAACAAGACATCTAACGCGCCTTTTCCCAGTGCTTGGCTAAGCGGTCCAAACTTATGTCGTACGCTGTTTATGTTAATGTGGGCTATCTTGAGATTTTTTACATTTCTCTAATGAAATGGCGCGAGCCCAAATAACTCTTCATCTTCGTTGGCTTCGATCGCTGCCACTAAATTCTCCTGTCGTTCGCTTACCTTTTCATGATTGCGGCAGTCCTGGACAGATGTGGGGTCGTACCTTACCTCATTATTCTTGGGTGTAGCTATTATGTCGGTAGGGGCACATGTATGATCCTCATTCATCATAAAAGGCTGATCAGGCCGGTATCTTACACTATCTGCAGCACGGCTTAAAATAGTTTTTGACTCTTTTACCTTGCATGGTATCGTTAAAACATCACGTGACATGTCATCTTCCATAAAACAAAGCTCATCATTACAATGTACAACATCTGTGTCGGTTAGATCGCTTAAAATATGGGCTTTACTGCCTAGTTGCCCAGTAAAATCACATTGACAGCTCCCCTCATTCATAAAATGTAAATCAGACTTGCTGCATAATATTAAATCGTCAGTGGAGCCATCACTTAACATATCGGCCCTTCCTCCATTGCCGAATACCTATTTACAAAACTTGGCCTTGTGGCCCGAGCGACCACAAGTGTAACAAGTGACGTAGTGTCCATGTCGGCAGTTGTCGCTCACATGTCCTTCCTCCGCGCAGTAGTAACACCTAGGCTGGTCTTTCGTCTTCTCTGTCGCGCGGGATCTGTCGCTCTACATGTGTCCACTCGCCTCCGTCACGGTGCCGTCCCTCTACCTGCGTCCACTCGCCTCCGTCACGGTGCCGTCGCTGAACCTGGGTCCAGTCGTCTCCGTCACGGTCCCGTTCTCCGCGGTCGGCGATGTGATACGCAGGTCTCCTGTCTACTGTCGCGTTATGTCGTCGTCCTGGTCCCGTCGCCGGTCCGTCCTGATCCGTCCGGCTGCGTCCACGTCCGTCGTGGTCCTTGGGGGTCTTACGGGGTCGGGTACAGACGTCTTTGTCCTTGTCCGCATCGTCTGTTTGAAGTCAACCCGACCGCCGCCCAAACAACGTGTCTACTCAGTGATCCGGTCATAGCGTGAAGAACTCTGGAATGACTTTTTTTTCAGAAAAACGAGTTTATTTTTTTGAAAAAAAATAACTCATTCCGCGTCGAAGTTTGGAAAGAGTTTATTTTTTTTGAAAAAACTAAGTCGTGCTCCAAAAGAATTTGGAACGACTTTATTTTGTTATTTTCTTAATTAACTCGTTTCGCGACCAAGTTTGGAACGAGTTTTTTTAATATATATGATTTGTTCTTTAGGCCACCTTAGTGCACACATGTGATAAACCGCGCCAAACAACCCCAGAGACAGATGGCGGTTGCACATGCAACGTACTTTTAAACAGTCGATAACGCTACGACAACGGGGTCTTCGGAAAAATAATAACTCGGGAATCGAAACTGAGCTTGGAACGATTTTTTTTTTTGAAACAAAAATAACGCGTGTTCCAAGAAAATTTGGAACGAGTTATTTTTTTTGTAAAAAAAAATATCACGATGTCCTAAACCGGGCACCCTAACTTATAAAGAGCTAAACACTTTTTGTTTTATAAATTAAGGCTTAATTCCAGCATTCCCATATAGAGGAAGCATAAATGATCTATTTTTGCTAGCATGTGTGAAAGGACCCATGGAACTGAGGTTTGACTGAAGCCAACTGTATACATGTATATAATTGCGATCCACCCCTTGCTCGCCGCGCCGGCTGGGCAGCTTGCTTGGTCGTAACTGGTTTAACGGCTAGGCCCCTCTTCGCGCAGACTTACAAGTTAAGTGGCGCCATCTAGCGAATAGCGGCAGCGTAAGTCAGTATAGGTAGGAGAGCACTCGCTAGGGGAAGTTAGGCTAGCGGGACAGGAAGTAGGACGGTAGCTCGGTAGGGGGCGTGGGTGAGATTGGGTTTGTAAACTTCCGCCAGAAGAGAAAACAGACAGAGAGAAAGTTTAGAGAGAGAAGAAGCGAAGAATCAAGGTTTTTAGCGTATCTTTATGAATAGTTTAGCTATCTTTTTATGTAGGTTATCTAGCAGGTTTCTCAAGTACTTTGAATGTAGCCAGGCGTAGTTTAGTTCTATTTTCAAGCGTAGGTATACAGTTACTTTGATTATCGCCCATTGGCTGAGAGTCCTAATTTTTTTGCGCACCAGGCCCAGGGCCCGTATTCTCGAACAAATTGCGATCATCGCAATATTTAAGAAGAACTATTTGCGAAAAATCGTAGCTGCGAAAAATCGCAAGTTCCTATTCTCCAATTTTTTGCGATTTATCGCAGCTACGAAGTTTCGCAAGTAGTTTTTCGCGGTTGTCAGGGATAATGGGCCCGGATATTTTGTAGGATGTAATTTACTGCGGCGCCGCAGTAATTTTTCCGCGCCGATGTAGTTGGCGGAGGCATGTAGGTGAAATCTGTCACGTTATTATCAAAGACCTTACCTCATAGATTCAGAAAATGTTTAGTCCGATGATTTTGGTATCCAAATAAGTGTGTAATGTTGCATAAACCATTCCGGGCGGCAGCCTCAGCTCAAATGGCTGCTTTCTCGGCATGCCGTAATCTCGCCCCCCGCCAGCTGAGCGCGAAGTCTCGCAGTGGAAGGGGGGGGGGGGGGGTGGGGGTGCATTAGCGTGCGTTGCCGAGTGCCGAGGAGCCGGCTTCGCTCTGGTTGGGGAGAGGGGTGGGGGTGTTACTGGACAGTGGACCGAGGAAGCTAGTAGGTGGGGGGTGGCGTCGCGCACGGCATAATTCTACCATGTGGGGATGGCTCGACACATCAACATAATAGATCTCAGAGCCTAGTGCCTTAACCGGAAAGGTATCGGAAATCTTGTCCTTCGCAGGACTTCGCAAAATCTCAGCGACCTGCTCAACACTAAGGGCTCTAGCTCTCTCTGTGCGCATATACACCTGAGAGCCGATAGAACCACCAATAATAGGTGGCGACAAAGGAGAAGCGGGTGGCGCCGGACGGGCAGGCCGAGACGACAGAGAAGCGGGTGGCGCCGGACGGGCAGGCCGAGACGACAGAGAAGCGGGTGGCGCCGGACGGGCAGGCCGAGACGACAGAGAAGCGGGTGGCGCCGGACGGGCAGGCCGAGACGACAGAGAAGCGGGTGGCGCCGGAGCGGCAGACGAACGAAGGGGTGAAAACTTAGTACCAGTAGGCACCGGCTTCACTTCCTTCTGCGGTAGACATGACTAATTGACTCAAACACCCGAGGTCAAAAATCGTAGAAGGCAGTGACAGTGAATCAAACAAATTCAATTCCACTTGTCCGAATCGACCTTTGATGACTAGATCTACGGCCGCCGCTGATTTTCAATTTTTTATTGATAATTGACTCCCCAAACGCGAAGCTGGAAAAAGGCTACTGTTAATGTGCTGGTCGAACGAATTTAATTCCACTTGTCCGATTCTCCCTTTGATGACAATTCCCCAAAATATAACACAGAGAAATCTACAGTTAATGTGATGGTACTAGGAAGTCAATTCTACTTGGCCGACTCCCCCCTCCCCCTACCCATCCCCTTTGCTCGCCACCTCGTATGACTGTGTGCAGAAAAGTGTGCAGAGAAGCCCAGTAACACCCAACCCTACATGAATGAAACGGTAGCGATAAACTTTC